>CM074488.1:25705556-25740635 GCA_037389245.1 Oryzias sinensis
AGTCTGTACCCAGAGTTCCCAGAGTCACGCGCCTCATGTGGAGAGTTTGTGTTCTTGTTGGATCGATCTGGAAGCATGGACTGTCCGACCAATAACAGCAACCAGCTGACTCGCATCAGCAGTGCAAGGGTATTCATCCAGTGTTCAGTCAGTCATGAAAACCTTTCTATCTGTGTGAGATCATGGTCTTCATCAGCTTCTATTCTCTCTCAGGATACTCTGCTGCTCCTGTTGAAGAGTTTACCAATGGGCTGCTACTTCAATATCTTTGGTTTTGGAGACGGATATGATCACATTTTCCCGTCAGTGATTGAATTCAATAGAATTATTTATGTATTATCTTCTATAAATTAATGTGGATTTCTGCGTTTTTTTGTTATAAATGTGGCTTGCTTTAAAAATAAGTTAAAATTGTGTGTAATCTTGGTAAATGATGTGTCATGGTGCAGTCTTCCATTTGACTTTTGTGTGTTTCTGATGGCAGGCAGAGTGTGGAATACAGTGAGAAGAGCATGGAGGAGGCTCTGAAGAAAGTTGAGGTGATGCAGGCTGATCTGGGAGGAACAGAGATTCTTCAGCCCCTCCAACACATTTACAGTCAGCCCTGCATCACCAACCAGCCTAGACAGGTATTTCATATTTCTCTGTTATCCTAAATTTCACATGTGTCAAACTCAAGGCCCGCAGGCCAAATGTGGCCCGCCGTGTCATTTTATGTGGCGCGCGAGAGCATAAAAGCTTTTAATTTCTTAAAGTAAAAATTGTAGCTGATTATATATTATTTATGTGTAGCTGCTATTCTAATTATTCAATGTTTGCAGGTCTTAACATATGTTTTCTATGCAACTGTAATTTTCACTTAAAAAGTTATAATAAATAAACAATGAGTTATTTAGCATAATAATAATTACTTAATAAATAATAATAATAATAATAATAATAATAATAATAATAATAATTAACGAGCAACATTAAGGAGTAGTTACGAGTGTGACACCCCTGCTCTATTTCATAACTCCACATGTAGAAACAGCAAGTTAACGATTTTCAGCAATAAGATATTAAAGTTTTTAGAAATTATCTTACATCAATTATTTCATGGCATTAAGCTTCTCACACAGGAGGCTCATATCTCCTGATTAAATCTTTCAAATGTATTTGAATTTCTTCTTAGATTCTGATATGTGGTAATATACTGCCTTGCGAAAGTATTCGGCTCCCTTGAACTTTTCAACCTTTTGCCAAGGTTGTGTCTCCCAGGTGGCTTGTGGCAAACTTTAAACAACACTTCCTATGGATATCTTTAAGATACAGCTTTCTTTATGCCAATCTTCCATAAAAGTCAGATTTGTGCAGTATACAACTGATTGTTGTTCTATGGACAGACTCTCCCACCTCAGCTGTAGATCTGTGCAGTTCATCCAGAGTGATCATCATCTTGGCTTCATTTCTCTAGGGGTGTGACGATTACCGCACCACCGCACTTTTTTTTTTTAAAGTTCTGCATATTGTGCATGATTGGAACTATAATAAACACATTAAACACATTCATCTTTGCTGATAATTTAGTTTTTCTGCTAGTCCTGTGTTCAGACTTCCAAGGGCTTCTGGGGGAAACGTTTCGTCACTGTTCTCCTTCACTCCCTGCACTGCGCCTGTCACTCCCTCTTGCGCTGCACGCGCTACCTCTAACACACACAAGCGCGCTGTTTCAGCAGCACATACACATCCTCATTCTTCAACAGAAGTTTTCGTCTTGTGAGGAAATGCGTTGTAATTATTCATTTCGATTGTATTCATTTCCATTATAAGCTGCGTGCGTTCTTGAGTGCGCGACACGGCCGCCCGCTGGAGGATTTTGTGTTGGCGGGGGAGTTATTACTGTTCTCATTCATTCTGTAACACTAAACATGAACGTGCACTGTTAGAGTGCGATGAATATCACTACATGTTTTCTTTGGGAACTATTTTGTGCAACGCAAAGTTGTGTGTGTGTAAACAAAGGCGGAGCCTCCTGCCCCGCGTTCTTCATGGGTGTCAGGCTTCACGGCTACTGTAAAGGTGACAAAGTGTCTGCAGTCTCGTTTATTACTGGGCAGTATATAATATTCTGAGAAGATGTCTGTACCAGAGAGCACAGGTGAAGCCTTGCATGCAGCTCCAGAGCAGTCTGCTGCAGAAGAATCAACACACCCCAACACACGTGCGTGCGCTCCTTCCTCCTACACACGCAGTGCGCTGACACACATACACATAGTCATTCTACAACACCTATATAGTTAGTTCATTAGATGGATAGTTAGTTGTTACTGTTATTTGTTTATACAGAATACTGCGTTGTAATTGTGTTCATTTGTCGTGCGGTAAACCACAACTCCGCGCCCCCTGCTGGTTCATCACAGCGGTGATCAAAAATCCCACAGCGTCACAGCTCAAGTCTTCTCCATGTTTGAGCTGACAGTTTAGACCAGGGATGTCAAAGTCAAAGGCACAGAGGGCCAAAACAACAAATTGGCTATAAGCCGAGGGCCAGACTGGTTCAATTTTTATTAAAACATATTGAAATGGTTGCATGTAGCCTATTGAACCAAGACCTAATACAGTGTATTATTTAATGATTAAATGAATTATCGGAAAAATATGTCCTGTACATTAAATGAATAAAGTAATATTTTCTTATGGCTCTGTCAGTAAGTTAAAGAGAAAACATTTTCAACAGGCAAACAGCAAAAAAGCAATTTTCCTTCAAAAAGAAAATATGTTCCTTATATTAAGATAAATGCATAAATGAAACTGCATGCATAATGAACTGAAAATGCAATATTATGCTGCTCTATTATCCTACCAATTACTGCTTCAAATAGTAAAATGAGAAAATATAGCATGAATCAAATCAGTTGTATTCTTTCTCATGGCTCTTGTCTGCAATTTCCCCTGAGTCGATTAACTGAAAAATAAAAAAAAATAAAAAAGATAAAATAAAATAAAATGCCAAAAATTATGGCACACAGACAAAAAATACTTCCTTAAAAGAAATATCCCATGTCTTGTAGAAACAAATGTAAAAATTTAACTCAATTAAAAACTAAAAATACGTTAATGCTCTGTGATGCTCACTTGTCTGAGGATGAGCCTGATACTTGGTGGTGTCTCATCTTTTGTACAAGTTCATCAATGTTTGGGGTAAGGCTCTGAGCTGAGGAAATCCTCAGGATTGAGTGAAGGTGCTGATCAGTAAGACGGTTCCTGTGTAATGTTTAGTTTAGCTTCATCAAAGAGAACAGTCTTCACACAGGTATGTGCTGCCAAACATAGACAGCGTCTGATCAGCTTGGATGCGCAGCTCGGCCATTGTGTCGGGGATGAAACGTGCAAACTCAGCAGCACCCACTCTGTCATACTTTTCCTTCAGTGTGTCATTGCACTGAAGCTCAGTCAACTCCATTTGTAGGTTTGGTGGTGCGCTTTCCACGTCAACTGCAAAAGGATTGCCGAGCAGTTGAAACCTGCATTTTTGGGTTTCAAAGTCAGCAAATCGGCGTCGGAAGTCGGTGGCAAGTATGTTGAGTTTGGGGAAAGTGGCTCAAGTTTTCTTTCCGCATCTGCGTCTCCCACAGACTCAGCTTGGTTTTAAACGCCTGCACTGTACTGTACATATCAGAGATGACACGCCCCCGTCCCTGCAGCTGCAGGTTCATCACATTCAGATGGCTCGTGATGTCGCACAGAAATGCCATACACAGAAAAGTTTCATCTCAGAGCTCTGTTGTGTCTTTCCCTTTGCTTTCCATGAACAGACAGATCTCCTCACACAGCTCGAAACATCTTTGCAGCACCTTTCCCTGGCTTAGCTATCGCACCTCTGTGTGTTAAGGCAAGTCACCATACTCTGTATCTAACTCGCCCAGAAATGCCTTGAACTGGCGGTGATTTAAACCTCTTGCTCTGATGAAGTTAACTGCCCGCGTTATGGTGCTCATTACATGTTCCATTTTCAAGGCTTTGCCACACTATTATGCAGTGATAAGCTGTCAGCTCACCTGTGACGTTTTCCTCCCGCATCCTCTCACGCATCCTTGCGACCAATCCACTCCTGTGCCCACACATCGCGGGTTCTCCGTCTGTTGTCAGTCCCACGAGTTTTTCCCAAGGCAGGCCCATCTCATTTACACATCTGGATACCTCTTCATACAGATCTTGTCCTGTAGTTGTGCCATGCAAAGGACATAATGCCAAAAGTTCTTCTGTTATGCTCAGGCTGGAGTCCACTCCACGAATGAAAATTGACAGCTGGGCAATGTCAGATGTGTCGGTGCTCTCATCCACAGCAAGGGAATATGCGATGAAATCTTTTCCCTTTCCCACAAGCTGTTCTTTTAGATTGGTGAAAAGCTGGTCTATACGTTCAGTAACAGTGTTTCTGCTCAGGCTCACGTTTGAAAATAGTTGCCTTTTGTCTGGGCACACTGCGTCACAAACTTTAAACATACAGTTTTTGATAAACTCTCCCTCTGTAAATGGTCGGGCGGATTTGGGTCCTCTTCTGCCACAATAAAACTTGCTTTGACTGCAGCTCCGCTTTGTGATTTTGCAATTGTGAACAGAGCCTGCTTGGACTTAAGACCTCGTTTTAATTCGTCCACTACTCTGTGTACGAATTGTGCTATACAAATAAAGTTGCCTTGCCTTGCCTTGCCCTGTGGGAAATGTAGTATTGGTGCGTGCAAAAAACCAGCGGGCGGCTACAGCCTGCGGGCCATAGATAATTAATTTGCGGGCCGGCCGCGGGCCTTGACTTTGACATATGTGGTTTAGACGGACGGCTGGTTCTTTGTAGTTTTGCAGTGGTCTAAAACTCCTTCCATTTGAATATTATTGCTTGCATAGTTCTCCTAGGGATTCTTAAAGCTTGGGAAAACCAATTGTATCCAAATCCAGTTTTAAACTTCTCCAGAACAGTACTTCGTACCTGCCTGGTGTGTTCCTTGTTCTTCATGATACGCTCTGAGACCATCACAGAACAGGTGCATTTATATGGAGACTTTATTACATGCAGGTTTCTATTTTATCATTATTAGTCATTTAGGTCAACATTGGATCATTCAGAGATCCTCACTGAACATCTGGAGAGAGTTTGCTGTACTGAAGGTAAAGGGGCTGAATAATTTTGCACGCCCAATATTTCTGTTTTTAATTTGTTAAACAACTTTGAAATATCCAATAAATTTCGTTCCACTTCATGATTGTGTCCCACTTGGTGATTCTTCAAACAAAATTACAGTTTTATATCTTTATGTTTGAAGCCTGAAATGGGGCAAAAGGTTGAAAAGTTCAAGGGGGGCGAATACTTTCGCCAGGCACTGTATACTGTATGTCTAAAGCTGATGCTAAACACAGAGTGCCAAAAAAAAACTTTATTTCTTCAGATATGCTTTGGCAATTTCTATTCACCAGGAAATGCAACTCACCTTCTCGTTTGCATCTGGAAATTTCTGTACAGTTTTATTTGTCATAAAACTTGTATTAAAAGTTGTATATTTTTTTCACAGTAACAGTTTTTTTTAAACTCGGCTTTTGTGTGCTTTTGTGTGACTTCTGTCTTTCCTCTCAGTTGTTTGTCTTCACTGATGGAGAGGTGGGGAACACAAAGGAAGTTCTAGATCTAGTTAGGAAGAATGCAGGTTCCCACAGGTGAAAGCACTAAAACACAGATTCACTGCATGTGTCCTGTGTTTGTGTGTTGTGTGTTTAACACCAGTGTGTTGTTTGCAGGTGTTTCTCTTTTGGGATTGGAGAAGGAGCCAGCTCTGCTCTCATCAATGGGTTGGCTCAGGAGGGCAGAGGTCACGCTCAGTTCATCACAGGAAATGACAGGATGCAGGCAAAAGTAAAATAGCAAACGACTAAATTCAATAATATGCCTTTATTGATCAAAATAAACATTTATATGTTATTCACTGTTTCCTAACCATCAGGTGATGCAGTCACTGAAATTTGCACTACAGCCTGTTGTCAAAGACATCTGTGTCACATGGGATTTACCAAAGGGAGTGTCTGCCACTGTCCTCTCTCCACCAATCACAACAATTTTCCAGGGTCAGAGGTCACTGGTTTATGCCCAACTCTGTGGAAAGGTACTGGTGAGATCTCCTTCAGGTTTTGTGTAGAAGTTGTGTGTTTGTTCATGCATTAGTTTCTAAACTGTATTTTGTTTTGTCAGAGTTCCCAAACAGACTGCAGTGTGACGGTGAATTACACTCTGGCAGATCATCCCTATGAGAGCAAACAACAGTTTAACCTGAATCCTGCAAAGGACACTGGGTAATACAAAATCCTATTTATTGTGTTTTTCTGAGTTAAATGTTATAAAACATTAATTCTACAAATAAATTCTAATGTTTTCATGTTTTACAGAACAAACATAAAATTGACAAACATTTGTCAACATCCTGTGAATAAGCTAAGAACTAAAAGCAAATTGTCAGAATTTCTTCTGGTAGTTTCAACTGTTGCTGCTGTGAAGGTCTGACCCCAATGACTGAAACCCAAGAGCAGAGAAGAATCAGGCTGAGTCTCTGGAATGCACTAAGAAGCAATGCAATTCATAAAACGCCACAAGATGGAAACATGAAAACAAATCTCCTCACTGGAGGGAAATCTGCAGAAAGACAAAAGTATGCAAAGTAAAAAAAACTAAAACAAAGGACACGCAGACTTCAGTGTCAGCTGAGCAGGAGAAACACAGACAAAAAACCCAAATGGCATATTAATTCTCGGTCTTTCAAAACCGATTTGTTTTCCTTTAAAGGTCCTGTTAATGTCCGTCATGTTACGTCTTCCTTTCAGAGTTTACAGTAACTCCCACTCCAGACACGTCATCTATAACGAAAAGAAATCCAGACATAAGAAGGGAATCTTCTCACCCAGAATTCGATTGTCCAGGCGGGTCCAAACTGAAATAATATTATATAAGTAGTTTGATGCAAACTTTTACTAGCCATGTGGCAACTAACCCTATAACTTTTAATCATCAACATGGAAAAAAGTACTCACAACAGGCGAATCTTGATTTTTGGACCCCATCAAAATAAAATTCTATTGCAATACTCAGTTTTCTATCCATAAAAAGTTATATCGCAATATATATTGATATCACTTTATCGTTCAGCTCTACTTCTGAGTGTCAAGAATTCATTAAAAACATTATAGAATTGTCTGACAAACTCCATAAAACCGTCATTAAACAGAAAAGTCATCCCTCACTATACAGTCAGACAAAAACAAAAGACTACAATTGGTTTCATTTTTTCATCCTCACCTCCCTTTTTCCTTCTCTTCTGTTTGTAGGTTAACAGTCCACAGGTTAGCTGCTCGTATTTTGATTCGTTCTCTGGAGTCTGAGGAAAGAGAGAACAGAGGAAAGTCAGATGAAGACATGAAGAGGAAGGTGGTGGATCTCAGCGTCCAATCAGGAGTGAGCAGTCATCACACTGCCTTCATTGCTGTCAACAAAGACAATGGTGATGCTGTTGAAGGACCTCTGGTGCGCAGAAATGTTCCAACCCCTGGTGAGTCTTTTACCATTTAACTGTAGTCCAGACCTGAGGACAGAGTGTGGGGGAAGGTCAAGATTGTAACTGCAAAGGTTGTCCCCTGCCTTTGCCCACAAGTGGCTGGGATTGGCTCCGGCAGCCCTGTGACCCCGAAAGGGAATAAACGGAATAGAAAATGAATGAAAAAAAATGAATGAAGGTTTTACTTTTTTTTCTGTTATGACCCCCTCAACATGTATTGACACTCAGAAAACCTTCACGCACCTTCAGTCAAGTAAAAATATATTGATATTAAAATGAGGTCATTTTGAAATAGGGGTGGGGTGTGGATTGTGTAGGCCCTCCTTTTTGAGTGGTGGTATGACAGAAGGTTCAGAGTGGGGGAGATTTGGGGTCTACAGGGCATGAGACCAGTCAGCACCCATTCAGGTGCAGGTGGGGACCCGGTGGGGCCTTAGATTAGATTCTGTGTTTAATCATTTTGCTGGATTTTGTGTTTATTTCTCCGTTTAAAGATCTTGATCTTCACTGTCCCTTGGAGCTGTGTTGTGCTTCTATAGGTAAGTGAAAATAGGATGGAGACAATTAAAAAATAATTGTGTCTATTCTTTATAATTAAAATGAATGAACACACAACAATATGTAAATAAACAGCTAAAAATTATTTTTAAAGCAATAATTGGGCATTACAGAGATTCTTTTTTTTAATATATTGACATTATTCAGTTTTACTAAAACGTTACTTCTCTGTAGTTTGTGAGAAAAGACAAATGTTCTTGAATTTCATGTTGCTGACTTAAATACCTGTTTTTACATTTTATTCGCACCAATTCCTGCAAGTTTAATTAAAAAAATGTTTTCAATGATTTTATTATCAGGCACAGATACTTCTCTTTCTGTTAAAGATAAGTCACACTTTTTTCTCCTCCTGTGTCACTGCCAAGGCTTCTCCTGTTCTGTCCACTCCTCTGAGTCTGCATTTCCATTCTTTTCCTCATTTTTCTCTCTCTGAAAATATATTTAATAAGCTGGTCTTTCAATTTGATCTACAAAATTGTTTCCATGCTATGGAATAGAACAGCGGACCCCTCCTGCTCAGCTACATCCACCAATGATCCATGGGGAAAGTGGAGTAGAGATCAACCAATAGGCAGACTATTTATTAGTTATTGTTATTCATCTACAGACAAGGACGATGAACACTCATTTGTTTAACCTGCCATTAATGAAAAGATATTTGTGTCAATGCCTTATTACCATGTTAAAACTGACAGCCGCAGTTGATGGTAGTGTGACGTGGCACCATGGCTAAACAATGCTGGAGACAGAGCGGCGCCGCTGAATCTGAGCAAAAAGAACCGTTTCAAATCAGCCTATGAGAATAATAATAAGCTTATGCAGATAAACATAACAAATATCACCAGTATTAACTAGCCAGGACATAACAATTTCCCCCCCAAATTGGAGATTGTTGTGTTTAACCCAACTCTTTCTGGAAGATGTTAAATAGTAATGGAGAACAGAGTTTGTTTTCAGACTTGGAATCATGCATTTACGTTGAGATTATGTAATTGTAATGTAAATAAGAGTTTTGCCTGTATATTTTTCTTCCTTGTAAATTTTTTAATTATTTATTTATTTTATTTTATGGTGCTAGTACTAAAATTAAGAACAATTTGAGAAAAGAACCATAAGTGAATTCTAACATGTTATTTTTTTCTAATATTTGCAGGAAGTTGGGATTCTGAAGGTAAGATTGATCTCTTCTGAAATCAGCTTCTGTTTCTTTTGTTCTTCTCTTTATGTATAAATCTGCTGTTTACGCCAAGAGGACATGGTTGTAAAGAGCTGCAGGTGTGAGGACTGAAATGGAGAAGGGAGGAGGAAAACCTGGGCTGGAATCTGGACTGTGACAGAACCCCCCCCCCCCCCCCCCTCAAGGGACGGCACCGGACGGCCCACCAGGCTGGTCGGGATGTTAAGCATGAAAGTCAACAATCATGCCAGGGTCCAGGACGTAGCGGGCCAGAACCCAAGACCGTTCCTCAGAACCATACCCCTCCCAGTCCACTAAATACTGCAGCACACTGCCATGACACCTGGCCCGGAGCAGACGACGGACCTTGAAGGACAGACCACCATCAACAAGCCGGGGGGGGGGGGGTAAGGCAAAGGCGTGCACCAAGGGAGTGGCGTGCACCAGCTTAACCTTGGAGACATAAAATGTGGGGTGGACCAGGGGAGCTTGAGCCTCACAGCAGCCGGGTTAATAATCTTATCAATCAGAAAGGGACAGATAAAGCAGGGAGCCAACTTCCGTGAGTCCACACGCAGCGGAAGGTCTTTGGCAGACAACCACACTCTGTCACCCACCTTATAGGCAGGCGCCCAGGAGCAGCGGCGGTTGGCAACCATAGAAAAGCGTCAGGAATTTCAGAGAAGGGCCAATCGAGTCCTGTCCCGAGTACGGCTGCAGTATTCAGTAAAAGCGTGAACTGACAGAAAACTGGACTGGCCTTCCTGGGTAGGGAACAATGGAGGCTGGAAGCAACAAGGAACATTGGAATGGGGAACTTCCCATTGAGGAGCAGACCAGGGAATTATGAGCATTTCTACTAACAACAATTGAGATGCCCAATGTCGACGGCGTTAGGGAGGAAATGCATTTGAGCGCCAAACACGTTTACTTTGTCTGTTCTTCTACTACAAGCAGAAACTCTTTCTTTTGATGATGCAGCTGTATTACTTTTTTGATGGACGTATAATCTTCATACGCCGTCATTAAAATCTCAGACTCCGTCTCACCGAAGGATAGCGCTCTCTTTTTTTCTCCCCGCGTTTCCATGGTAACTCCGGAAATCGGCGATCCATTGAGGATGTCTTTATGTAATTGCTGTGCACGTGCATTAACCCAGGGTTACCAAGTCTAGCGTAATTACGCTAACTCTTATCCGGTCTTTTGAAGTTCAGGCGGATTTCAGCCAGAGTTCAGTCTTAAAGTCAGGGTAGTTTAAACATGCTTCCTGGAATACCCCCATGGACTCTACACAACATTTGTTTATTTGTTTGTTGTGTTATGTATATTTAATTGTTCATTTTAATACAATCATTTAATTTTTTTCGAACCTTTGCTGTCTGTATGTTCATTCACACACCTTGGACTTCTTGGGACTAACACTTGTCTGACCTGTCAGAGTGCCTAGCTGTTGTGTTTAATCCCAAGAGATGGTTTTGTCCCAGGAAATCCCAGGAAATGGGACAAATTCTTTATGGTATGAACTCAAAGATGTGAAACATTTTCCACATACACAAAATAACCAGTTCTCTAAAATATTGTTCACAAATCTGTGAAAGTGAGCACTTCTCTTTTGCCAAGACAATCCATCCCACCTCGTAGGTGTGCCATATCAAGATGCTGATTAGACAGCATAATTATTGCACAGGTGTGCCTTAGACTGGCCACAAGAAAAGGCCACTCTGAAATCTTCAGTTGTATCACACAGCACAATGCCACAGATGTTGCAAGTTTTGAGGGAGCGTGCAATTGGCATGCTGATAGCAGGAATGTCCACTAAAGCTATTGCTAGAGAATTAAATTTCCATTTCTCCTCCATAAGCCGTCTCCAAAGGCGTTTCCGAGAATTTGGCAGCACATCCAACCGGCCTCGCATCCGCAGACCACGTGTAACCACACCAGCCCAAGACCTCCACATCAAGCATGTCCACCTCCAAGATCGTCTGAGACCAGCCACTCGGTCGGCTGCTGAACCAGTCGGTTTGCATAAACACAGAATTTCTGCACAAACTGTCAGAAACCGTCTCAGGGAAGCTCATCTGCATGCTCGTCGTCTTCATCGAGGTCTCGACCTCACTCCAGTTCGTTGTCGTAACCGCCTTGAGTGGGCAAATGCTCACATGCGATGGCATCTGGCACGTTGGAGAGGTGTTCTCTTCACGGATGAATCCCGGTATACACTGTTCAGGGCACATGGCAGACAGCGTGTGTGGCGTCCTGTGGGTGAGTGATTTTCTGATGTCACTAGCCGCGTTTACATGGGCAAAAGTAATCGGAAAGAACGCCTGATCGGAAAGAAAATGCGTCATGTAAACGCGCCGTTCGGAATACTCTGCCCCGATCAGACTCATTCGGATCAGAATTTCTTTCCGATCGAGATAGGTGGGTAATACCGATCGTTTATCCGATCGTGGAGCATGTAAACGGTCATTCCGATCCTGTGTCACTACTGATCTGGGTTACGTCATGCATAGATGGTGTTTGGCTGTGAGAAAGCTTTGGAGCGCATATGGGACCGACTGAATGCTCTGCAGACGCCCCGTGAAAAGCGCCGCTCCGCTCTCACCCCTCTAGCTCTTTGCCTCTCCCTCCTTCAAGGGGTATGCGGGGCAGCAGCGCTTTGTTCCACTGGCACCGGGGCTCGGGTGCCAGTGGACCAAGTGAGCAGAGGAGCCAGATAACTTTGTGTGTGAAGGGAGGGAGTGATGCTTAGTTACGTGTGGGCGCCGTGCCCAAGATCGAGAGCCCCGACAGCAGATGTAGATTGCTGCGTCTCTCGCACGGTCCTGGATTTTGTGTCCACAAGCAAGGCTAATGTCGTTAGCGCGTGTTTATAGCCTGTCCTCCTAACTCTTCCAGCTCCGTTCTTCAACATAAAAATCAATGACCACACGGATTAAATAAACGATGAGCGAGCAAGCGCTTCATACTATTCATAACATTAATAAAAGCACGTTTGGAAGATCGCCTCGTGTTACGGAGCTGCTGCACAAAAGTCTGTGGCAGCGGTCTGTTTACAACGAGGCGCATCTCTTCTTCCGGGGTTTTTTTTACCACTACTGCGCATGCCCAAACGATTTACTCTGACCAAAGGTGTGAGCCATGGGAACGCTTGTTCTAATCGGAAAAAGGTTTTCTGATCCCATGTGCACGGGTGAATTTTAACCCGACCATTGATCCGATCAAGATATTCTGCCCATGTAACCGCGGCTAATGTTGTGGATTGAGTAGCCCGTGGTGGTGGTGGGGTTATGGTATGGGTATGTTATGGGCGAAGAACACAGATGCATTTCATTGATGGCATGGCAGCACAGAGATACCGTGACGAGATCCTGGGGCCCATTGTTGTGCCGTACATCCAACAACATCACCTCATGTTGCAGCATGATAATGCACGGCCCCATGTTGCAAGGATCTGTACACAATTCTTGGAAGCTGAAAAAAAATCCCAGTTCTTGCATAGCCAGCATACTCACCGGATATGTCATCCCAAACATGCTTAATGCATGTTTGGCATGCTCTGGATCGGCATAGACGATAGCGTGTTCCAGTTCTTGCCAATATCCAGCAACTTCGCACAGCCATTGAAGAAGAGTGGACCAACATTCCACAGGCCACAATAGACAACCTGACCTACTCTATGCGAAGGAGATGTGTCGCACTTCATGAGGCAAATGGTGGTCACACCAGATACTGACTGTTTGTCTGAGTCCCCTGACCCCGTCAATAAAACAAACTTAAGATTTCAGAGTGGCCTTTTCTTGTGACCAGTCTGAGGCACACCTGTGCAATAATCATGCTGTCATATCAGCATCTTGATATGGCACACCTGTGAGGTTGGATGGATTGTCTTGGCAAAGGAGAATTGCTCACTATCACAGATTTAGACAGATTTGTGAACAATATTTCAGAGAACTGGTTATTTTGTGTATGTGGAAAATGTTTCACATCTTTAAGTTTATACCATAAAAAATGGGAGCAATAACAAAAGTGTTCCGTTTATATTTTTGGTCAGTGTAATTTCTATAAAGGTTTCTATGAAGTTCTATGAGATTTCAAACAAGAGGAAATGGTGAAAATTTTCATTTCTGTGTGAGAAAAGTGTATTTAGGCAGTGAGGAGTTTAACTGCCATAAACATCTGTAGTCAGACTACGTGGATTTCACCGATCACGGTTATTTTTAGAAAGTAACTCCTGGAATAAACATGGAATTCTGTACTGGTGAAAAGGTAACGCAGATATATGCGTAGCTGCAGCAGAAGACATAGAAATATGCCTTTTCATTATTACTGGATGAGAAACAGACGTGCAGGAACAGCGCAGCTACGCAAACTGAGACGTGTGAGGAGCTGCAGCCCTCATACTCTTTATTAGGATATTGATGGGAGAGGATCTGTCATGGCTAGCGGACTGAGGCAGACCCAGATGCTGTAACCCGGAAGGATACTCGGCAGGCAAGGAAGGTGAGTAGGAATAGATTTAATGTATTGAACAGAGTTCCAGATGAGGATGCGGCGGGGATGGTTGGAGGGTCTTGACGGCGAACACCGTGATCCAGTAGATACCCAGAGGGGCGACAAGATGGACCCAGCGAGAAGGTGAGTAGGTTGTCCAGAGCGTACCAGACGAGGTCAGGATCCTGGGTAATGAGGAGACAAGGCAAAATTATACGTGGTAGCATAGGCAAGAACAAGAATAGCAGACTAGGCCAGAGGAAGCACCGTGGAGTACAACGAACTAGCATCGAGAACAGGTCCTGGTTCTCCTTAAGAGTCCACTGGCTGATGAGGATGAGGAGGCGCAGCTGGTGTCCTCAGGTGTACCCGATGAGGGGGAAGAGCCTGCTGGGGGTACCGTGACAGTACCCCCCCCCCCCCAACGACCGCTTCCAGGCAGACCAGGACGACGATCGGGATGGGCCAGAAAAAAGTCGTTGATGAGGGAGCGGTCCAGTATGAAGGAGCGAGAGATCCACAACCGCTCCTCCCGTAACCCACCCAGTCCACAAGGTATTGGAATCCACGACCCCTGCGCCGCACATCCAGAACGCGGCTGACAGTATAAGCCGGGCCACCATCGATTAGCCGGGTGGGTGGAGGGGTAGTGGACGGCGGGCAAAGAGTGCTTTGGCGGACTGGTTTGATTTGTGACACGTGAAATGATGGATGAATTTTGAGAGCAGCTGGTAGTTTTAGGCGGACACAGTTGGGATTGATGACTCGCTCAATAACAAACGGACCGATGAAACGTGGAGCCAACTTACGGGACGTGGCCTGGAGCAGAATGTTCTTAGAAGACAGCCACACCTGCTGTCCCTGCACGTAAGGGGGGCTCGGGATCCGGTGACGGTCCGCGATCTGGCAGTTATCCTCTTTAGTCCGGAGAAGGGCGGCACGAGCCTGGCGCCAAACATCCTGGCAGCGTTGCAGATGGAGTTGGACAGAGGGCACCGCCAGATCGAGCTCCTGGGAAGGGAACAAGTGGGGAGAATAACCCAACGAGGCTTCAAACGGTGACATACCCGTAGCAGTGGATGGATGATTATATGATTATTGTGGGCATATTCCACCCAGATGAGGTAGTCAGACCAATCCTCCTGGTTTTGCACCGCAAAACAGCGCAGGGCCTCCAACCGCCTCCAACTCCTGATTAGCCCTTTCGGCATGGCCATTGGATTGAGGGTGGTAACCAGATGTAAGGCTGATGGAAGCACCGAGGGCGGAGCAAAAAGCCTTCCACACCTGAAAAGTGTATTGTGGACCTCAGTCAGACACAATATCAGAAGGTATGCCATGATGAAGAAAAACAAGATTAACAAGGGTGTTGGCAGTTTCGGTGGCAGAAGGCAGTTGAGGCAAAGGGATGAACTGAGCAGCTTTAAAGAACCAATCAATGACTGTGAGGATAACTGTGAACCCATGAGAGGGGGGCAGACCGGTTACAAAGTCCACAACAATGTGGGACCAGGGTCGACTTGGCGTGGAGAGAGGATGGAGATGGCCGGCAGGTGGCGAGTTGGAGGACTTGGCCCTGGCGCAGGTGGCACAGGCAGCGATATATTGACGTACATCCTGGTCCATGGAGGGCCAGTAGAACTGGCGCTTGAGTAGCATGAGGGTCAGACGGGCACCAACATGGCAGGCGATTTTGGAGCTGTGTCCCCAGGTGATGACGTCAGATCTGAGCCTGTCTGGGACAAACAAAGTGCCAGGAGGACAGGAAATTGAATCGGGTTTCTCACCTTGGGCCTGTAGTAACTTCGTTTCAATGTCCCAAGTGAGGTTCCCCACAAAAACAGAATCTGGAATGATGGGGGATGTGCTGGTTTCGTCCGTGGTGTTGTATTTTCTTGACAGGGCGTCGGGTTTGCCGTTTTTACTGCCCGGGCGGTAGGTGATGGAAAACTTGAATCTGTCAAAGAACAAACACCATCGCGCCTGTCTGGAATTAAGCCTTTTGGCAGAGCGTAAATAGGCCAGGTTCTTATGATCAGTCCAAACGATAAACGGCTGTTAAGCCCCCTCCAACCAATGTCTCCACTCTTCCAAAGCGAGAATAGACAACCTGATCAACTCTATGCGAAGGAGATGTGTCGCACTTCATGAGGCAAGTGGTGGTCACACCAGATACTGACTGGTTGTCTGAGTGAAGATTTCAGAGTGGCCTTTTCTTGTGGCCAGTCTAAGGCACACCTGTGCAATAATCATGCTGTCATATCAGCATCTTGATATGGCACACCTGTGAGGTTGGATGGATTGTCTTGGCAAAGGAGAATTGCTCACTATCACAGATTTAGACTGATTTGTGAACAATATTTCAGAGAACTGGTTATTTTGTGTATGTGGAAAATGTTTCACATCTTTAAGTTTATACCATAAAAAATGGGAGCAATAACAAAAGTGTTCCGTTTATATTTTTGGTCAGTGTAATTTCTATAAAGGTTTCTATGAAGGCCTATGAGATTTCAAACAAGAGGAAATGGTGAAAATTTTCATTTCTGTGTGAGAAAAGTGTATTTAGGCAGTGAGGAGTTTAACTGCCATAAACATCTGTAGTCAGACTACGTGGATTTCACCGATCACGGTTATTTTTAGAAAGTAACTCCTGGAATAAACATGGAATTCTATACTGGTGAAAAGGTAACGCAGATATATGCGTAGCTGCAGCAGAAGACATAGAAATATGCCTTTTCATTATTACTGGATGAGAAACAGACGTGCAGGAACAGCGCAGCTACGCAAACTGAGACGTGTGAGGAGCTGAAGCCCTCAAACTCTTTATTAGGATTTTGACGGGAGAGGATCTGTCATGGCTAGCGGACTGAGGCAGACCCAGATGCTGTAACCCGGAAGGATACTCGGCAGGCAAGGAAGGTGAGTAGGAATAGATTTAATGTATTGAACAGAGTTCCAGATGAGGATGCGGCGGGGATGGTTGGAGGGTCTTGACGGCGAACACCGTGATCCAGTAGATACCCAGAGGGGCGACAAGGTGGAACCAGCGAGAAGGTGAGTAGGTTGTCCAGAGCGTACCAGACGAGGTCAGGATCCTGGGTAATGAGGAGACAAGGCAAAATTAGGCGTGGTAGCATAGGCAAGAACAAGAATAGCAGACTAGGCCAGAGGAAGCACCGTGGAGTACAACGAACTAGCGTCAAGTACAGGTCCTGGTTCTCCTTAAGAGTCCACCGGCCGATGAGGATGAGGAGGCGCAGCTGGTGTCCTCAGGTGTACCTAATGAGGGGGAGGAGCCTGCTGGGGGTACCATGACAGGATCGACTATTTAATTTTTGTGTGTGTGTGTTTTTTTAAATGTATCAGTATATATTTCGGGAATTTTTGTTTTTGAAAATCATAGAGTGTTATTCGGTCATTGTTTTATTTTATAAATAATGTTATTTATTTTATTAAAAAGATCATGAATGAATGAAACTTTATTCATACTGCACTTTACAACTCCTTGAAGGTACCAAAGGGCTTCACAATAAAAAACAATCTAAAATGGGAACCAAAGGTAAAACTAAAAATTATCATATTGTAAACTAAAAACTATTATATATAATATATATATTAATATTCTCTTTTAGAATATAGTATTCATCTACATTCCACATCTACATTCCATGTATCTATCTCACTCCATGCATCTTCTCGCGGTCCGGCGCTTCTATGGAATTTTAGAACGCAATGTGGCCTGGTTCTTTGAGTTCTTGTTGCTTTCTATCAGCTAGAGCCAAACTGAAAATTCTCCTTTGACCTGGCATTTTCGGCCTGTCGCCCAGTCAGACTAAACTGGCAAGTTGCTGGTCCCCGCCTTATTTTTGTTGAGTCCTATGTAAAATCCCGCTTGGTTCAGCTTCCTGCTTCGTGCTGCTGCTGTTTACCCTGGATGGCTGTGCTTTACATTGCCTCTCGTCTTACTCCTCTACCAAAACCTTTACTGCTTCAACCGGATTAGATCAAACTTTCCACTGCTCTTTGGTCAGTTTTTTCCCCTTCCTTTCACATTCTGAATTTAATCATCACCTCAACTGATATCACATTGGATGGTGAGCTACCACTTGAACCTCACTGAACAGAACAACAGAACTCCAGAAACAGGAGTATCCTAAATAATTGTAAAACTAACCAACAAACTATCAACTGGAATTTACACAACATTTAGTTGTCTGTCATGTTATGTACAGTACATTTAATTGTTCATTTTAATACAATCATTTTTTTCTAACTTTTACTGTCTTAATGTTCATTCACATAAAGAATGGGCTTCTTGGGACCAACAATTGTCTGACCTGTCAAAGTACCTAGCTGCAGTGAGCAGCCCACAGAACTGCATTTGGAGCATTCTATAAACTTTACAGATGGTTGTGGGTGAAAATCCCAGGAGATCAATAGTTTCTGAAATACTCAGACCAGCCCGTCTGGCACCAAAAACCATGCCACGTCAAAGTCACTTTAATCACCTTTCTTCCACATTCTGATGCTCGGTTAGAACTTCAGCAGACCATCTTGACCATGTCTACATAAATGCATTAGGTTGCTGCCATGTGATTGGCTGATTAAAAATTTGCATTAACCAGCAGTTGGGCAAGTCTAGCTAATGAAGTGGCCAGTAAGTGCAGATTTCAAGTTATTTTTAATGCCACACTGATTCAACTTGATTAAAGACCTGATTACTGCTGTCCTAAAGTGCATTTTATATCAACAGATAACTACACGCAAAAACATGTTAAAGATCATGAAAGACAAGTAAAACATTAACAAAGAAGACTTTGGAAAATATGGATAGGAGTCATTCCTGATTGAATGATGAAATCTAAGTTTTCTTTCAAATTTGCCTTCAATTTTCATATAATAATTAAAACACAAATTAAAAAAGTTTTATTTTTATAAACAATTTGACACAAAGAACCAGAAGAGACTTCTAACATGTTTTTTCAATATTTGCAGGAAGTATGAATTCCGAAGGTAAGATTGATCTCTTCTGAAATCAGCTTCTGTTTCTTTTGTTCTTCTCTTTATATATAAATCTACTGTTTTACGCCAAAACAAATTATAAGTCACCAAGAAGAAATATCTGATTAAAAATTACAACATAAACTTGTTCATAAACTCATTTTCTATAAAAACTAACCTCTGCATGTGTTTCTTTCTTATATGCAGTGCTTGTTTCAGACAAGCTAGAAGACTCAGGTAAGAAATCACTAAAATGTTTTTAATGATAAAGTCTAAAGTGAAAATCAATCTTTTTTTTATAACTTTGAGAAATTACAATGTAGCTAAGTATAATGAATCTATTCTAAAGTATATATTTTTTATTTAATACTTTTTAATCTGTAGTGTGGGGAACATTTAAAGCTGGAGGGCCTGCATTGCTACAGATATTCCACTTATCAGGTGCAGCTCAGGCGGACACAATGGTGGAGTCAGGGAGTTGCAGAATCAGAGTCTTTAATATAAGTGCAGGAGGCCATCCAAAAGAGGAATGAATTAGGAACAAAAAGCTCTAAGAACTCTGGAGAGATTAAGGCTGGATTGCTCATAGTGAAAGAAAGACAACCTGGCACTGGCTTGAGAAAAAGCACTGCTTATATAGGGAAGACAATGAGGAACAGGTGGAGCACATTAGGGAGGAAGCAGATCACACAGCAGGAACTGGAAATGAAGACAGAAAAGACAGGACTTCAAAATAAAACTGGAAGTGACAGCCAGAGGGCTAACTAGTCCTGACACCACTGAACATTAATGTAAACACAACACGTTAGTTTTTGCTCCTATTTGTCATGCAATGAACTCAAAGGTCTGAAACATTTTTCTAAATACACAAAATAACAAATTATCTCAAATATTCTTCAGAAATCTGTCTAAATCTGTTAAAGTGAACCTTTCTCCTATGCTGAGATTATCCATCCCACCTCACAGATGTGCTATAAAGGGGTGTGCAATACTGGGAATTGGTTATCAAGCCGATATCAAGTAGTTGCTGGGCCATATTGCAGAAGTCAATATATTTTTTCTTGAAATGTTGTGATTTTAGAATAATTTTGCAAATACACCATTTTTTGTTATTGAAGGACAGAAAAAAATAACGTGTTTAACAAATTACAATAATTTGAAGTGAACAAACATCAAATATAGAACATGTTTATTAATGATGGCATAATACAATAACAATATTTTTTTTAAAAAGCAGTAACTAGTGCAAAATGTATAAAAGCAACAATTTAACAACATTGTAAGTATAACAGCACCTACCATGACAAAGGTGGATAAAGGTGGAAAGATTTCATGTACCGTAAATTCTGGGTTATAAAGCGCACCCGATTACAAGCCGCACCCACCCATTTTCACGTGTTTAACTACTTTTATACATACACAAGCCGCATCAGAGTACAAGCCGCATTTTTTAGGCAGCGTGATCATCCTGACAAATCACGTCCTGACTCCCAGAGTAAGTGTGATTCACTAACATATTGTGGGAGGGGTCAGCCTTGCCTCAGGCTCATGTATTTGAGTACACCCACTGCCAAACAGCTTGGAGCTCTATTCTTTTCACAAGTTCCTCAGTTATGTTTTTTTTTTTTTATTTATTTATTTATTTTTACTTATTGACAATCTAGGTATCATACATAAAATTACAAACAGTAACCATATAATCAACATTACATCCCTCAGTTATGATGAGGAAATTTACATCCGTTATCCCCCATGTCCCATGAGTCTTAGGGGCTAAAGGCGGGGCCAACGCCCAGCTCGCCACACTGTTGTACGTGTTTAAGAATGAGCAAGTAGCAGCAGTGCATGGAGGGGTGAATGGGAACAGCTCTCCTTCCACTTGTGTCGCGGCAGCATTATGCTAGTAACGGGGCTGGTTAAAAAACACACCAGTAAAATAAAGCAGCGGCAACTGAAAAGCGCGCGCCTCAGCGCGGCGCGTGTCAGAAGTTTCCTTCCACAACAAACACTGTTGCTCCGCGGACGCCTCTGCGCTCCGCGCTCGCCAAGCGGGCTCCTTGTCTCCCCTTCCTATCTTCTCTGACACCCCTTGCCAGGGCGGCTCCAGGGAGGAGCAAATCGTGTCTGTGCAGAGCAATCGGACTTAATACTGTACGTTTTGTGGATGAGGGGCGAATGCGTTGTTACGGGTGGGAGCCATCATACTGCCATCGGCCCCACAGCTCTATGTGATCGAGCAGCAGGAGAACATGTCTCCAGCTCACACGGAGGCTGTGAGCTTTTCAATGCAATATTCCGCTCAGTCCTTAGAAACCGTAAAAATGATCACGTGGATTTGTGTTTCCAGTCGTGTCCCGACAAAATAAAGGCTGATGTTATTCCCACATATTTACGTTCAGCCAGCCAAGTCACTATGACTCAGAGGTAAATTCACTCCTGAGCATGCGCTGTTCTCTCCGTCACGCAGCTGACCGGCTTTTCCAAACCCGTTGGTGATGGTGGATTTTTTCACGCTGCTTTTAACTTGAAAGCTGCATCATATTGTAGCGGCGATCACATGCACGTTGGGTCTAATGGCACCAAAGGATTCTGGGATGCGGCCGGGCATGCGATTTTCGTTTTGTTGAACCATGACTGAAGTGTCTAAGACCTGAAGTGAGGTCCATGCTGTTTGGCTGCTTAGAGTTGTGTTAAAAAACGACTTGTGCTTGGTGTTAGATAGAAAATTCAAACCATTCACTGAGTCCCAAAGTACGTACATGGAGGCCGCAAATTAAATCCATAAATTAGCTGCATCACTGAATAAGCCGCAGGGCTGTAAGCGCATGAAAAACGTAGGGGCTTATAGTCCGGAAATTACGGTAATCCATGGACACCAGTGAAGATCACAAATCATTGAAGAAAATAGGTTCAGAGCACTGTCTAGTGGGTCTAGATGACCCAACTCCCAATGGTAAGTGCCTAGGATAGCACAAGGGTTAATGGAGTCTTTTATAACTTTAATTAAGGCTGTGTGCAAAGCATGGATAATGTGCCCAACCTGATCTGTGCACAGCAGCAACCAAATTTAAAAAACAAAGACAAACAATTTGTTGTAAAATATAACTTTCTATTAGAAGAAACTTTTATGCTGCACCTTTTCAAATTGTATAGTGGGCAAAATTTACAGCTGGAGGATGTGCATAGTTATAGTCATAGACAAAAATGTTGACACTTCTGCAATTCTGTCAAAACATGAAATGTGTGTCTTTGTAATGGAAGAAGTTTTTTGTGTCAAGAAACAGAACAAACAGGAGTCTCAGCAGTGTGGGGAACACGTCATGATCCAAAACAGTCTGGAATCCCCTCCCTATACTGGGGCCTCATTTATAAACGTTGCGTACGCACAAAAGAAGGCGTACGCCACTCTCTACGCAATAGTTGATATTTATAAAAAGCAAACTTGACGGGAAAATGTGCGGTCCTTCACGCAAGCTCTGACCCAGGCGTACGCACAAAAACGGGTGAAATGAGAAACGGCGACACCGTCGGCAGATGGAAGAAACACGTGAAAGTGAAAATCCTGCCTCTCATAAAGAACATGAAGACTTCAAAGCAAGTCTTACAATTAACAGCCTACACCAACACCCGTTTGATCGATCAGCAGTGAAACAAACAAAAAATCAAACCAAAATTCAAATGAACACATATTTGCAGAAAGAAAAGTGAAATATGTTCTGCAATATTGGCATGTTGTGCAATTCATTCTCATAAATAATATAGTTAACAGAACGAAATAATGTACAAAACTGATATTCTCGTCAGTGTGTCCGCCTGGCAGAGCAGATATAGGGGCGTGCGGGCGGACGGACGGACAGATGTACTAATTGTCCACTGGGGAAAGTTGTCTTCATATTAAAACATTTCTTCATAAGCTATGGAATTATGGTATTCATGCATATGCCTTTAGTTTGTTTTATTTTTGATAAAACAATGTATGGCGTATGTCTCAACCATTCACAAAGCAACAAGAAATTACATTTGGGCTGAACAAATTCCCATTTCCACGTGGATTATTACCGACATCTGTAGCTTGTCAGATGTAATTAAATGGAGGGAAATAAATCACAATGCCTATGACGCACAATGGCTGATCTTGCGCTCTAATAGAAGATGTGGCAAATGGAAGAATTCAGAGTCGCATCTTTAGACAGCAACAAGACTTGCTGGCAAACGAGGACGAGTTGCTTATGAGCCGGTTTCGATATCATCGAGCCGTCCTTTTGGACCTCTGCGGGCTTTTGGGCCCGGCGTTACAGAGGAGCACTTGGAGGAACCACGCGTGTCACCCTGTGCATGCATCTGGCGCTCCGGTCCCCCCCCCCCCTCTTTTCCACCTCGCCAACAATAACTTCTACTTCACATTGAGCGAAGTTATGTTTTTTTGATTTCCTCACGGTGTGTGCCATGGTTTCGCAATCAATGAATATTCATTTGTGGGCGTTTCACGGACTATTTATGGACAAATATGGGCGTGTCATTAAGCCGCAAAAAGCTGCGCTGCATTTAGAATCGGTTGTGATTTATTAAGGGAAAGATGCGTAGGGTGTGCGTGCGCACGGTTTTATAAATCCGAATATTTCTGTGCGTACGCACATCCTATGTTTCATCCGTACGCCACTTCTGACGCAAATCCTACGCAAAGTTTTATAAATGAGGCCCCTGGTCACCAGCCTGGTTAAACACTTGGGGAGGCAATACAATGTTTAACAAGCATTAGTTGTAAATAAGTCACTTTTGCTCACCAACCAAACTAACCACTGAACAGCTCAGTGGCCTTGTGGAGGGGTGTCTGCCCTGTGGCTAGAAGGTCGTGAGTTCAAACCCAGCCGGAGTCATACTAAAGACTCTAAAAATGGGACCCCCAATGCCTCCCTGCTTGATACTTAGCATTAAGGGGTCGGATTGGGGGGTTAAACCACCAAATGGTTCCCGAGCGTGACTTTGTCTACAGCTCACTGCTCCCCCAAATGTGGCCAAATGCAGAGAACAAATTTCACACACCTTGACAGATAGTGGGACTTTAACTTTAGTACAAAAAAAAACAGTTCAGGCCATCCAATCCTTTGCACACCCTAAATCTGGGGATGATTCCTGATTAAACTCTAAGCAGGGGGGATCATTGTCATTCTGAGGGGCAGAGTTTACGTCCAGACTTGTTGTCTTGCCTTTACAATGAGATGTCATTGCAGAGGACTACTTTTTCCCAGCAATCACACTGTCTCCACCAAAATGTTTTGCTTCATAAGTGCAGCACTTTCTGTTTAAATGCTTAAATACTTTGACTTAAATATACTTAAAATGTTAAAAATACTAAAGTACTTTGAGATAATGATGCTATTTGGCCTAACAGAACTCCTCCTACATAATTTATTTCTTATTTGACAATATTTTTAGGAGCCGCTGAGCCTGAGCAGCCCCGCAGAGACCCTCTGCTGCAGCTGGTTTCCCTCCAGAAGGCGTCCGGCTGCTGGCTGCTTGATGCAGCTCTGGCCTCAGTTCTGGGAAAAACAAGTGAGGAGGTGGAGAAGTCAAAGCCTGCAGAGGTGGGTCACTGTCAGAAAAAAATCAAGCTGTTTTACGAGATTAAAAGAACTGAAATCATTGAAAGTCTTAACACTTTACAATGTTAGCTAGAGTGTTTCATCTCATATTTTCTTTGTGTTTCACATTTGACTTGATTTGGTTGAAAAGGTCAGCAGTGAGGTGTGGGCCACCATTCTGGCTCTGATCTGGCTTCATGGATTCAAGATGGATGCAAAGGATGAATGGGAGCTTCTGGCTGTGAAGGCTGCTTCATGGGTCCAAGCTCAGAATGGTAATATGTCTAGAATGTGAAAGTACCTTTTCTTGAATATCTGGACTGATTTTTAGGGGTATGATGATAAACAGAATTTACTATTTAAGAATAGCATTTTTTTTACTGTTCTTGTCTTCCAGCTCCGTGTGTGAAGGACTGTGTTGCTGCTGCAAATGCGCTGCTGTGTTGCAGAGTGAAGAAAAACGCTCTGAAGCTCTGAAGCAGAAACTGAAGTTTAAACTTCAGAAGATTTTATTTTTACAACTTATATTACACTTTGCAAAATATGCAATATTAAACTTTGTTTTTGATTTAAACTTTGATATTAAACTCCACATAAAGTTTATAACCTCTATTAGTTTTGTCATATTATAATTAATATTGTCATTTGTGATGTATCATTAAGACTACAACTGATGGTTTTATTTAAGGTTTGATACAAAAATTCAATTTAGTGAATTACTGCAATTTTTGAGTTGGAGATATACTAACATCGACTTAAAATGCAGCCAAGATGATCTTTAATGAAATATTAATAAGAAAATTTGTAGTTCAGCATCTCACTTTTGTTTTCCACTTCCCACCATCAGACACATCTACTAGATGTCTAAACCAGTATTTTCAACCTTTTTTGAGCCACGGCACACTTTAACCTTGACAAAAATCCCGCGGCACACCAGCATCCAAAAAAAACAAAAAGCGAAATTCATGGTCTGTATTGATCGACAGGCCCCCCCCCCTCCCCCCCGCAATCTCACGTGCATTTTGGTGATAATTGTGGCAGAAAAAGCAGGAAGTTGCAGCTGTTTTTTCTAAGAGATGAAATAAAAGTTAAATTAGAAAATTTAGAAACTGTTTGTTTGTTTTGGTTTCAAGACGTTTCACAAGGACGACTCATTGTGCGCTGAGACACTGTCCCTTTAAGCCAATGCATCATGGGAGATGTAGTGTGAAAACTGCCGAAAAAGGGCAGAGAGACTCGCGTCTCTGAGCTTCATTGTTTTGTTCACGTTCCACGGTCTGACACCAGATTTTGTGGAAAGCTACACCACTAAAGACGAGCTTTAGCTGTTCTTTTTGTTAGAACAATTTCCCACAGCACATTTAACCTTCTCCCATGTCTGAATAACCCCCTTTTGTAATCGAGGCCAAACTTTATTCATTTTAATTGTTTTTGAAAATCTTTTGTGTTGGACCGGACGGAAAAGGAAAGGAGGGAATAAGAGAGAGTGATGTTAGAGAGGGGGGGGTAGGAGGGTGATAATAGGAGGGGGGATATGGAAGCGATTGTGTAGCATAAATAAAAAGAAAAGTCAAAACCAGAAATGCTTTTTCATTTTCAAAATAAAGCTGCATTTTTTGACTCAAAATGAAAATGAAAAAGCAATCCACCAAAATGCTTTTTCATTTCCTTCCTCAACACTGCTTATTCTGTCACTTAATTAAAATTAAAATGAACATGGTATTTGACATTTCATTTTCAAGAAATGTCAAATTGTCATAATTTCAAATTGCTTTTTCATTTTATACTTAAAACCGCTTATTGTGTGTCATAATTAAAACGAAAATGCAAAGAGGGGATTGCATTTGCATTTTCACACCCACCCTGCGAACATTGTCTCAATATTCATTTAGAGAAAGCATTTCCAGCGAGGAGGCGGGGCGATGACGTCACTGCTTTCTCCGTGTGTCCTGCCGCTGAAGTTGGCTTGCGATTCACAGCTTCTGATTCGCGAGCCACTAAAGGAGCATTCGACTGCATTTCTCGCATTAAGATCCTGGAATCCAGGTTTGAGCAGTCCAGATCCAGCGGTTTGTGTACAGGACCCGGTTTTAGGTGATCTTAATGCGAAAAATGCAACGAAATGTTCCTTTAGTGCCCTCGTGAATCAGCTGTGAATTGC
Source organism: Oryzias sinensis (assembly GCA_037389245.1). NCBI lineage: Eukaryota > Metazoa > Chordata > Actinopteri > Beloniformes > Adrianichthyidae > Oryzias > Oryzias sinensis. Next base: position 25,732,104 of record CM074488.1, read on the forward strand.
AAGCCAACTTCAACGTCGTCTGACCGCAACGATTTAAAAACATATGATCGAGCAGAGCGGGCCCTTAAATATAATCATAACTGTAATAAAAGCACATTATGGAGATAGTCTCCTGCAGCTTCGCGCTGAGTGAGTGTTGGTCCACCAGCAAACCTTTAGCACGGTGAAATCTGCTATCTGTTGATGAGGCTCCAGCTGTCATCAAACAGCAAATTCAGCACGAAGCTGCAAATAAATTTGTAAATATGTGGGAATTACATCAGTCTTTATTTTTGTTCTGGACACCACTGGAAACACAAATTCATATGATGGTTTCTCAGATCGTTGCAGCATTTCCGCCTTCAGCGATCATGATCGGGAGCTTCGCGCTCCACTATGCAAAGGCAGCTGGCGGTCCGAAGAACAAAGCTTGTCCGCGGTGCGTCAGGAGGAGGACCGCAGAAGGCGGACATGCTGCTATGTAGTCCTGAGAAGCTGTGGAAACTCATCAGAAGTTCACAACCAACACAAAGCCGTTTTCTCTGCCGCTAACAGAAAGCTCCACTGCTCCTAGTTTGTCTGTGGCTATTAGAAGGTGGACACACAGAGAAAGTAGTGACATCATCGCCCCGCCTCCCCTCTGGAAAGGATTTTTCTAAATGAATATTGAGACAAGGTTCGCAGGGTGGATGTGAAAATGCAAATGCAATCCCCTCTTTGCATTTTCGTTTTAATTATGACACAAAAGTATGTGTCCAAGTCAGTGGCGGTTCTACCCTGAATTACTCCCCGGGCGAGACCCTCCCCAGGCGCCCCCCCCCCCAATAGTCACAACAGAACTTTGTTTGTCTTTGTCAACTGACATGTTCTATTGTCATTGAAATTAAGAAGTGGATACAAAAGATGTCAGAATTCTGAACAGCATTATAATAGTTATCAGAACACAAAAAATAAAAGACCATAAGCATGGCAAAAATACAGTTAGCTAAGAAAATATTGAATCAAATTCAATATTAAATAAATAATATAAAATAAATATTATAAAGCACAAACCTTTTATCACACAAATAACACGCTCATCTTGAGCAGTGGTAGACGATCCAAAATATCTTAGAAGTGCCCCTGAAATTGCATTTGATACTGACTTCAAAAGGCCATAGACTACAATATAGGCCTTAGAAAAACATTTATGAATTGGAAATTTAAATTGTCATGTTCTATATCGATCTTTACTTCAGAGAAGAAAAATTAGCTCATGTTTTCCGTCCTCAATCCTTTGATTGGCACATTTTTAGTTTTGACCTGTTACATTATGTTTTGTCCCCATAGTTGCAGTAAATGGTAAATATTTATTTTAAAACTACCTACAGATTTATGGAAATTCTATTGGCTAGAAATATAACCCAACATTTGTAAAACAAATAAAAAATAAACGTCATATGCAGGCTCAAAATTAACCCCTAAATCCCAGTTAAATGACAAAAAAAACATTGTCAAAGCGTTTAGGCTGCCACATATGATTATTAAATTAATGATCAATCTCAAATTATTTGCCCCTTTAGCATCTTATGGCAGCAGCAGCATGCTGTGTAACCATCACAGCTTTTTTAACATTATGAACTAGTATACAACAGCAAAACACAACAAAAACTTTGTGTTACAGCAGAGCAGACAGACACATGAATCATAACTAATGTTACAAGTTAAAGTAGAGCAAATTTTTAAGAATAAAATCTAAAAAATAAATAAAAAATGACGCTATTTGCAACATTTGGGCCTACTTAAATGTTGGTCATCGACCAAAATAAAGTTTTCATCGGCAACGTTGTTGGGCAGGTAGCATTAGAATTTAGAAAAAACATGCATCAAGCTGTGAGGACTTCCCCTTTTCTTTATCTCTTTTCTCCTCTTCTTCTTTTCTTTCTAAATTGGTCACCAGATGGCTTTGACCTTTTTTTCTCCATATTTTAGATGTTTTTGGCGTTTGTTTGGCATAAATGTCCTCACGTCACGAAGAAGGCATCAAGTCCGTCCACTGAACCAACTGTCACCTTGGTGACAGCATTGTTTTGTGTTGCCATTTTTTCATTTGGGCATTTCACACGAAATTAACCCAAAAAAGCAGAATATATTTTTTATACCTTTATTAAAATGTTGGTTATAGAATGTCACCTTATGACTGACTTATAAAAAGGTTTTATAAAGTAGATTCAAACCCCCGCCCTTGTCCCCACCTAGCCACTTAATTTGGAAGCGTCCCACAATTGAATTGATTCCCCGCAGCCCCCCCTCCCCCCCTTTCTTCACACATTTCCAGCAGGAGCGCGTGCAGCTACAGCCAGAGGCGCTGATTCGCTACATGACGGCGCAGTCGCAGTTTTTACTTTTATTTTTTTCATCAAGCCCGCGACCGTCGCCTCCCCTGAAAGATGAGCAAGCCAGGTTTTGCGCATGCGCAAACGCGGCGGCGCTCCGTGCTCACCCCTTGCCCCCTCCCTTCTCCTTCTTCACACACACTTGTGTCTACTTCTCAAAGACAGGAGAGCGCAGCTGCGGGGCGGCGGCGCGGCCAGGTTCAGGCTGTTACAAACTCAAAAACTGTGACATAAGTAAACCAATAGTGGTGCATATAATATTTTACAAGGGCTGAGCCGCCGGTGCCGCCCCCCTTCAGTTTTCCGCCCCAGGCCACCGCCCGGACGGCCCGTGCCTAGAACCGCTACTGGTCCAAGTATGTGTTTAAGTATAAAATGAAAAAGCATTTTGAAATATTGTTTTTTCATTTGAATTTTGAGTCATTTGATGCAGTTACATTTTGAAAATTAAAAAGCATTTCTATTAATCCATTTTAATTGTAAAATTAGACATTTCTAAATGAATTTTGCTGCACATTTACCTGATAACTTTTTGAAAATGAAATGTCAAATACCATTTTCATTATCATTTTAATTAAGTGACAGAAAAAGCTGTGTTGAAGTACAAAAGGAAGAAGCATTTTTAAGTATTGCTTTTTCATTTTAATTTTGAGTCAAAAAATGCAGCTTCATTTTGAAAACTAAAAAGCATTACAGTCAGACAACTCATGCAGTAGTAATACTATTTATTTTTCACATCTTTTAGTTTGCTTTCACATACTTTGTTGCTTTCACATTCTTTCACATTCACTTTCCTTTAAGTTAGCATTCACTTTCCTCCGAGTAAGCATTTTGCATTCCTCCAAGTTAGCATTTCACTTTCCTTCAAGTTAGCATTTCACTTTCCTTCAACTTTGCATTTCACTTTCCTTGAGTTTGGCATTTCACTTTCCTTTAGTTTGGGATAAAACTCTGTGCAATTCCAAGAGACAAATTTCCATAAACTTTTGGGTAATAACTACCCCCAACACCAATTTAATCAAGGTTGGAAAGAAATTAAATGTATATCAGTATGTAATCAGATGAAGTGTGTTTTAGAGGCATTCCATATTCAGACTTACAAGTATGACTGCTATGTGTGACCCGGTAGCTTTGACGGTTGGGCCGCTCCCGTTCTAGTACGGCGCCAAGAAGGGAACACGCTATCTAGTGTGTCTGCTATGTGTGACCCGGCACCATTGACCGTTGGGCCGCTCCCATTCGAGTACAGCGCCACGAAGGGAACATACTATTTATTGAGTCTGCTATGTGTGACCCGGCACCATTGACCGTTGGGCCGCTCCCGTTCGAGTACAGCGCCAAGAAGGGAACACACTATCTAGTGGATCTGCTATATGTGACCCGGCACCAAAGACCGTTGGGCCACTCCATTTCGAGTATAGCGGCAAGTAGACGGCACGACTTTACATACAAGTCTGAAGCTTCCACTGGAATAATATAAAGCTTAAGTGATATCCATGATTTAAAAGCTTCCATCTGAGAACTATGAACGAGCTTAACGCTATAATTTTTTGATGCTTCCATCCGGCTCTTAAGATACGAGCCTAAGTAACCTTGAATTTCGGGTTACAAGCATATCGTAACACAGCTTAGAACGTCTTAATTTTGAGGCTTCCACCCGGCAAATAGTTTTCAATAAAATCTAATCTGAGATTTTGTATGCCATTCTGATACTAACATATCAGTTGATTCAAGTAAGATAACTCATTGAAACTCTGAAGAGGTTTACCACCCCATCACTTCAGTGCAGAGTAGGTGCGTGGAATGCAGTCGTCGTTGCATATCCAGATCAAGGTGAAGGGGCAACAATCTGCAGGGGGGCTGCAGGACGAGCAGAGACTTTGGAACTAGGAAACCATCCGACTTCGTCGAGGGCTTGACATCATCCTCCAGAAACTGAATTGCTGACCGGGGAGTATGGGTCACAGGCTCAGGAAGCGATGCATAGATAGACAAAGCAGTATTAGTCTTGGCAATGAATACATAAATAATATAGACCTGATTAGTTTAGAAAGCTTAAGATGAAAGGGAATAAAGTCCTTTTAAGAACAACTCTGAGAAAGAGATATCAGGTAGTGAGTTTAAAGAGAAGGTTCTATCTGTGTATTCATAGTACCATAGAAAGCCATTAGCACAGATTCCAACAAGACAGTCTATATGGGACCTGCACATAATATATCAGCAAAATATATATTTTTATAAATGCACCAATAGTAAGAGAGAAGTAACCTTTATTCATTTCCGGAGGGACGCACCTTAGGAAGGCCACAGAGGAGCAGGCGAATAGAAGGATAACCAAGGTCCAAGGAGATTACGTAGATGAGGAAGGTCGCCATCCCACGTAGCATGGACAGTGGCTCGGCTAGATTTGAGGTTACATACTTGAAATCATTGGTTCATAATAGGTAGACAACAAAAGCACGTATAACATAAAGTTAATGGCAAAGGGGTGCCTGGAAACCATAATGAAGACATTTTGAGATTGAAGAGAGATCATAGAGTCTGATAGTATTTAAAAAAGGCTGAACCTCATGCATTTAGAGGCGGTTAACGATAAGTCTCAAAAGGAGATACTCTTAGTAGAATGTCATATGCTTAAAAGCAGGGCAGACTGAGGATTGGTTTGCAACAAAAAGTTTTTACTCTTGAAACTGAAGCTAGAGAGCATCAGTGAAAAATTCCACAGCCAGGAATTTAGCTTGTAATATAAGTTATTTAAACACTAAACTATGTTCAATGATGGCACATTACTATTTATTAGCGCACGCTTGAAATAAGCTTTGTAATAATCTCCACGGCTGAATTCTCTTAGGGACCACATGAGCCGTTGCTGGACCATTAGAACTGAACGTTTGGATTAGCAACCAAACATTTTCAGGCGGTCGGACATTCATAAAACAAGTCTTCATACATTTTTTCTCTCCCCCAAAAGAGGGTGGAGCCACAAACAAGTCGAGGGAGACCGAAGACCTGAAACAAACATCGTTATAACAAAACCACGCTAAGCGCAGAGAATTAGAGACCAGAAAAACAAAACAGAAAAATCCAGAACAACAGGAACACGGGGGCCCAGGAAGGAACTACCCAGAACGAGAAAACAAGATGAACGAATGACAGTGGGGAAGGAAGCACACAGCAAAATACGGGTGGCCCAGTAGCGACCGATTCATATCTTACCGCCAAAGATGGGATAAATGATGTGCCGCACAAACGCAAGAGATCACAGAGAGGCAGAGAGGCATGCATCACAAACTAGAGATTCATGCAGAAATAAATCCAGACGGGCAGAGAACCATACGCCTTCCTTAAACAAGCAGAAACCAAGATCCAAAAAAGGAGTTGCAACCATCAAGTTGCAAAAGACTGGTGACGACGAAAATAGAACAGAGAAACACTTTAAAAAAAAAAAGCAAAACAAAGGGGCCCAATAGAATTACACTAAGTCCAACACAGGGTTTCTGAGAATTGAAGTCAAAAGCATGACATACACAACAGCCGAAGGAAACTGACACATAACCCACCTAAGCCAGAAGACGCCACCGGGAGGAATGGAGAGGCAGAACAAAGGGAGCATCAGCAAAATCAGCCTTCCCCAGCCATGCACTGCGTCCGGTGCAGTAAATCATAGAGATGGCAAGGTCAGCCAAAGAGCAAAACAAAACTGGACGGATCACGAGGAAAAAGATGCTGAAGACCCCCCCACACACACACACACAAATGGAGGAACCGAGGTGCCGGCAGTTCTCACACAATCGTGTCAAACCTAAAAACGTGTGAGAGGCCCCCTTAGGGCTGACTCAACTTTTTTTTTTTTAATTTATTTATTTACTCATTATTTGTGTTTAAATCACACTGTGAAGGAAGAGCAGAAGCGGCCGTGCTACAGTGACCAGTCTGGGTCTTGGTTGTTTGGAGCCAACAGTTTTGTTTAATTTATTTATTTATCTACTTGTGTATTTTCACAGTCCAATGCGTTCTCAATAACAACTCCCCCTACTGAGCAAACACCCCAATTGGATCAAACCATTACCGAAGGGATGCGGGGTTAACAGCTGAACACCCCTTTCAAAATGGTTTCAGCTGAACATTCAAAATGGCTGCCAAGCATCTTAACAAACATTTGTCCAAACATGCCCTGGTGAGGAAGCAGGGCAGCAGAAAAACAGGAAAATTGAGTGAACGTGAGTCCTCACCTGTCTCCGTGGTGGTGCCAGATGTTCTCCGGCATCCGTCCTTCCTGGACCCGCTGGACCAGGACATGTGGCTTTGGGGGGGTTTTTGGCAGGAGGAGGAGGGGGTCGAAAAACCCATTGGACCACAGACGGCTATCAGTACTCCGCCTTCGACGTGAGTCGTTTGGCTGTGAGGGGGGGCCGCCGTCGTCGCCACTGCCCCTCTCGATGCCCCGTTTTAGTTCCGGAGGTAGACCCAGACGCACCCCGACCCGTTCCTCTCCCAGGAGGATCCCGGACGCACCACGACCCGTTCCTGCCCCGAGGAGGGTGCCAGACGCATCCCGTCCTGTTCCTGCTCCCAGGAGGGTCCTGGACAGGGGGATGGCAGACTGGAGGGAACCGGATGCACCTGTAACAAAGATCTCCTTCGTTACTTTACTAAAGTTATAGGTATGGTACGTGGGCACACAACATTTTAAAAAGTAAAACAGAAATAAATGTCACATTTTATAGGTTTGAATAAGGGTTTATTGGGGTTGCATGATTTTATTGTTCTTGTGTGGTGTGTAGATGAATTGGCAGCTACCTGGAAGAAAGGAATGTTAGTTTCATTATAATTAGGTTAAGATGTGACTGCAAGATGTACTCACCTGTGTTTGTCTTTTCCAGTGTGCTCCAGCCAAACCCTTCCCCTAGGAACAGAGCTATATTTAAGGTTCCGGGAGAATCTGTTTAGAGGCCTGAGGGGGGAGTCATTGTATTTGGGAGATATTTGTTGTTTTAATGTTTCTAATTGATGTTTTAAATTAGAGTAATAAAAATGAATTGGATTATAGAATTTGTTAAAGGAATTTAGAATAAAGAATTTGGCCTTTTTATTTGAATTGTAGATCTCAGTAAAGGTAAACCTCCCTCCAGGAAGGAGGAGATGGTATGCTTCATTAGTATTTAAACCACCTGTAATTTTAGTGGCGAGGCCTCTTGCGTTTGTGAATGTGTTGGACAAATAAATATCTTTACTAATTTAACCCGACCTCTGAGAACTTCCTACACTCCCACTGCTCAAAGGCCAGCCAGTGACAGCACCCCAACCCCTTCCTGCACCAGACGTCTGGCCCGAGCCCCCTGCACCAGACGTCTGGCCCGAGAACCCTGCCGCAGACCCTGAGCCCGAGCCCCCTGCCTCGGACCCTGAGCCCGAGCCCCCTGACGCGGACTCCGAGCCGCCAGTTCCAGATGGGGACTCCGAGCCGCCAGCTCCAGACGCGGTGTCCGAGCCGCCAGCTCCAGACTCTGAACCTGAGCCGCAAGCCGTTTGCTGGTCGGACTCTCAATGCCGGACGACGCCGCCTCTCGGCCGCCCTCCAGATCCGTCTCGCCGGACAGAGCGGACTCCCGGCCGTCCTCCGGACCCGTCTCACCGGACTGCTGTTGGCCCTTGGGTTAACCTTTCGGGCCCCCTCCTCCCTGACTTTAGGTGGAACCTTGGTGCGGTTCCTTGAGGGGGGGGGGGGGTAATGTAACGGTTTCAGTTTCTTTGTACACTACACACTACAAACCACTTTTCTTAGACAGACATGAACATTTTCACACTTTTCTCTTCTTTAAATTCTCAAAGTTCAAACTTTCATAAAAATAGAGTCCAGCCTTTTAGAGGGACAACAAAGATCTGATAGCAATCAAAGATTTCTGTGGTCAGATGGTGTATAAAAGAAAAGACAGCATCTCACTAACTAAGAAACCATTTATTTGATATTTTCATTGACTGTTTAAGCTCTTTAGATAAAACTTTTGCAACTCAGTTCAGACTATTCATTTTAAATGCCTGTAATAACAATAAAATTTCAAATGTGCAGTTCTACCATAAAAACACATCTTTCACAAAAGCTAAAAAACGGTTTAGACCATTATTGTAATTTTTTAACCAAATATACAACTCCTGCTTAGAAGCTTAATTAGCACTA
>CM074488.1:25741135-25766023 GCA_037389245.1 Oryzias sinensis
AAGTCTCAGTTTCTAACAAAAATCACAGCTAAAGGTCGAGTTTAATGGTTTTTAAATATTCTTCATGAACGTCGACCCAATCGGCTTTGATCGGCTTTTAACTTGGTGAAAAAAAAGAAAGTTGACGACTGAGATCATGTCAACCCTCAAACAAAAGTGAAGAATGACTGAATGTTGTGTACGTAGTGTGGAGACAAATGTGTGAATTTACCAAGTTAGGCTCTGAGAGAAATCTGGATTTAGGTCCTTTATGATCTCATTTAATGTTATCAGTAATGAAGGACAAGTTATTTGTTAATGCCACACTGAGTGGTAACAGACCACCCTCCACTCTGTGAGGGGAATGTCACAACGCCGTCCTGGCAGCCGTGTATTCTGCGAGTGTATGAACTTTTTTCTCAATTAACCATCACATTCATCACTCAATGTACAAAAAACGGATTTCCTAAAGTCCATAATTTTCACAAAACCAAAGTGTAAACCCAAATCCCGCAGTCTGATGAGAAAAGAAAAGAAAAATGTCCGCCAGTCTCACGCGTTTGGTGGGAGGCCGCTCCGCCTCATTCGCTGGAACGCGTTCCACCTGTCAAAGAGCCCGCCGCTGATCCTCATACCAGAACGATCCGAGCCTTTTGGGAAACAATACTCCGCCAGGAATTGTAATGTCTGGGGTAATCCAAAACGTAGCCAGAAAGGTAATCCACAGTACGAGACTCGCTTGCTCCTCCGCACTCCTGGTCTGCCAACAGCTGTCCTTCTTTTTCGCGCACCCCCGTCACTTAAAAAAGTAGGTGTGTCACCCTGTCACCTGGCTGTCATTTGTCAGCTGGTCCCGTTCATCCAATGAGATGACGACAGACAAAACATGACCACAAATGTCAACTTGAATAACAACCTGTTAAATAAATTCACATGTTTTCAAGCTTGCTGTCATGGATCTTCTTTTTTTCTCTTTCGGCTTTACCCATCAGGGGTCGCCACAGCGAACAAGTCGCATGGTAAACTTGGCAATGTTTTACGCCGGATGCCCTTCCTGACGCAACCCTCCCAAAGCAACCGGGCTTGGGACCGCCACAGGAGTAGAGAAGGGAATAGGGAGCAGCCCGGAGTCGAACCCTGGCTTCACGGACGGAAGGCGCCACAAACCAGCACAAGCTAAACCGGCTCCCAAGCTTGCTGTCATGGATAGAAACAGTTATTTTTGGTGGTAACCATTACAGAGTCAGCTTGATAGAAGATGTACCGTTACACTGAGCGAGACAGCAACTGACCTGGAAGACAAGATCATGTCTAGAATGAACACCAGACAACCCAGACTCTACCTACAAGGGTTAAGCTGACATACCTCCTTTTTGAGTGGTGGTTTGACAGAGAAAGTTCAGAGTGGGGGAGGTTTGGGGTCTACAGGGCATGAGACCAGTCAGCACCCATTCAGGTGCAGGTGGGGACCCGGTGGGGCCTTAGATTAGATTCTCTGTTCAATAATTTTTGTTTATTTCTTCTTCTAAAGGTCCTCCCATGATGGCATTGTGTTCTGCTCGTGCGGGTAAGTGAAAATAGGATGGAGACCATTCAAAAATGATTTTTTAAAATTCTCTATTATTACAATGAATGAACACACAACAACATGTAAATAAACAGCTAAAAATAATTTTAAAACAATAATTTGGTATTACAGAGATTCTTTTATTTAATATATTGACATTTATCTGTTTTAACAAAACGTTGCTTTTCTTTAGTTTGTGATTAAACAAATGTTCTTGTTCTTTATGTTGTTGACTTAAATCTCTGTTTGCGATCAGACCAATTCTTGGGAATTTAATCAAAAAAATCATGTAAAATGATTTTATTATCAGGCACAGATATTTCTCTTTCTGTTAAAGATAAGTCAAACACCTTTTTCTCCTCCTGTGTCACTGCCAAGGCTTCTCCTGTTCTGTCCACTCCTCTGAGTCTGCATTTCCATTCTTCTGCACATTTTCTCTCTCTGAAAAGATATTTCTTTGAATATTACTACATAATACTAATTGCTGTCAAACACCGATTACAACATGATCAACATCTCATGTTTCTCTTTGCTTTACATGATCCAGATGTGATGACAGACATAAGCTGTGATTTCGGTAAGTGAATCCCAAGAATGTGATATATTTTTATTTATTTATTTATTAATAATACTGCAAAAATAAAAGTGACTAAAGCTATTTATAGGAATTTTGAGCTATCAGAAGTAACTAACGCAATATAAAACTAATTTAGTTTTAAAGAAAGACACACTGCGATGAAATGTTGTTGTTTTTGGTGTTTTTAACACTTTCTAATGGAATCTTTTATGATGGAGGACATAAACACAGAAAACTGAGTTTAAAGTTGTATTTCTGAGTATTTTTTTATTATTTGTAACCATTATCAGACGTTGGAAAATGCTTGTAATGTAGAACTTACAACGGCAGGCCACAAGCTCCCTGCTCCCCTCCATTCTGATGAATCCACTGTAGAAAAAAAAGATCCTTGTTTGTCTGGAATCTGGATCAAAACAAGTCATGAATCTTTTTATATATTATCAGAATGAATTCATTTTATAGTTAATACAAGTTAGAAAAAATATTGTCAAGTTTAAATTTATGCCAACATTTAAATAGTTTTTTGTTTTCTAATGATCAGTGAAAGTTTTGCAAACTTACTAAAAGAAGTAACTACTGACATCTTCTTTAAGTATTAGCAGAAAATCAACATAGACAAAGAGTCAGACCCTGGAGATCCCATTGCAACGACCCGGTTCACTGAGAAGGGTTAGTCACTGATGTGGAGGATCCCTCTGAGGACATTATGCACATTATACATTAGTTTACTGTGTAACTTTCAAAGCCATGCAAACCTACAATCATGGACTAAAATATAGACACTCCTGTAATTCTGTCTGAAAATGAAACATATGTTTTCCTAATGGAAGAATGCAATTATAAAAACAAACAAACATAAAAACTGGAGTGTCAGCATTGTTTGGATAAAGTATCACAGCAACAGCAGTCTGACATTCCCTCATGGTAATAACATCAAATCAAATCTTAAGTTAAATAGTATGGACGTTTGTCTGTAGAGTGGAGCTTTATTTTGAAAAAGCATTTCTGATATTGACTTTTATTTTTAATTATGCTACAGAAAAATTTCCATAAAATAGCACTTTTCTTATGGAACACAATACAAAGTGCTTCACACCTCTCAGTAATATTGTTAATGTTCTTGATGCTCTGCAATCAGAGGATAAAAGCACGCATCAGAGTCTCCATGTTAGCAAGAGGGAGAAGTGGGCGGACCCTAGCTAAATTTATAATATGATTTAAAAAAAAAAAACAATTTAACCACATGTTTAATATGAGGGATAAAAGATAGCTTAGAGTAAAAAATAACTCAGACTTCTGTTTCTGAATAACTGAATGAGAATTATTTTAGTTTCACAAAGTTTCTTTCATTTGGCTTCAGTGTTTGACCAGCCTGGCCAAAGACTTCTGTGAGATGGCATCACTGTGTTTAACCAAGATTTGTTGCAAATCAGAATGTCTGCTATCAAAGAAACAAAACAAAACAACAAAAAGACAATTCAGTGTAATTGAGGTCAGGGCTGCTGTCAGACCTTCCAGTCCTCTGTAGGACCAATTCTGATCAAACTCTCTGTACGGGGCTGAGATTTCTCCCATCATGCATTTACAATGAGATCATGTCATTGCAATGGAGATAACTTTTTCCCAGCAACCCCACTGCCTCCAGCAAAATGTTTGGTTTCATAAGTGCAGCACTTTCTGTTTAAATGCTTAAAAACACTAAAGTTGTAACTAGAAAAAAGAGTAGCTATTGTTTTAGGGCTAACAGAACATAATGCATTTCTTATTTGACAATATTTTTAGGAGCCCCTGAGCCTGAGCAGCCCCGCAGAGACCCTCTGCTGCAGCTGGTTTCCCTCCAGAAGGCGTCCGGCTGCTGGCTGCTTGATGCAGCTCTGGCCTCAGTTCTGGGAAAAACAAGTGGGGAGGTGGAGAAGTCAAAGCCTGCAGAGGTGGGTCACTGTTAGACAATAATCAAGCTGTTTTAGGAGAATAAAAGAACTGAAATCATTGAAAGTCTTAACACTTTAAAATGTTAGCTAGAGTGCTTCATCTCATGTTTTCTTTGTGTTTCACATTTGACTTGATTTGGTTGAAAAGGTCAGCAGTGAGGTGTGGGCCACCATTCTGGCTCTGATCTGGCTTCATGGATTCAAGATGGATGCAAAGGATGAATGGGAGCTTCTGGCTGTGAAGGCTGCTTCATGGGTCCAAGCTCAGAATGGTAATATGTCTAGAATGTCAAAGTACTTTTAATTGATGTACATTTACAGGTGAGTAAATGTACTCACCTGTCTGGTGATGAAATACTCATAAATGGGTGAAAACTGAAACCAAATATAAAGACTAAAACATTGTTTTTACAGCAAAGTAAAGAAGTTCATCACATCAACATTTTATCAGTGAGGGGATTTCTAAGTGACCTAGTGACACAATTTTCACCATCAAACCACATATTGAGATCATACAAAGAAATCAGAACATTTAAGTTGAATCATAATAAATAAAAATGACACAGAGAATAATAATAGAAGACGTGAAGATGAGAAGATGCAAAATAGCAAAGAGGACCAAGGTTGAAATCTGAAATCTGTCAGTATTGAGAGAAAAACTCTGCTCTTTATCAGTACAACTGATATCAGCTGCTGTAAGTCTATAAGGGCTGCAAAGATTCATTTTAACAACAATTTGATTCAAATAATAACTTAAGGTTACCTAAATGATTCATAGTTAATATTTGTTCATTTTGAACGATCCGATTCTTTGACCTAAAATGGATCCAGAACATCTTTATCCAAAACTTCCACCAGTGTGACTCAGAGAGAAATAGCAGCTACTGAACAGTGAAGTTTTCCTCATTCATTAGATTTCTTCAAGATAATCAAGTGGAAATTTAATATGTGGACAAACAAACAAGTAAACAAGAATGAATGTCAAATCTATTCACATTTTAGTTTTCCTAAAGTTCAGGCCACTATAATTTGACTGTAATCAGGTGTAAGATTCTTGTCTGAAGAGTCCACAAAATAATCAGGAGAGTTCTCCAAGTTCTGAACCTCAGGAAGACATTGCATCAGCAGGTACTGTTCAGTAATGTGTGAAGCAATCTGCTGAATCATGGTATTCATGGATGCTCGCCACGCAAAACTCCCATGCTGGGAAAAAAATCATGTTGAGGAAAAAAAAACATTTGGAGAACCCTGTGGATTACTGGGAGACAGTAGTACAGTCAAATGAAAACCAAATGGATTTTTCTGACTGATTCCTACACACTGTTTGGAGAGGAAATAGCACCATCCACCACCCCGAGAACAATGTAGCACCAGTTAAGTTTGGGGGTGGAAGCGTCATGGTTTGGGGCTGATTTTTCAGAAAGGGGTACTGGCAGAATGATTGAAAGCAAGATGAATAAAAAAATGTATTGGATACAAAATCTGCTGAAAATGAAAAGAAGGTAGACATTTCAGCAGGACAATGAAACACAAGTCCAAGGAAACAATGAAATGTTTCTTTTTTTTGGCTTCATAGCAACAACTGGTGACATTTTTTTGTGTCAGTAGGCCACTTATAAATCCCCTTACTGATAAAACACTGATGTGTTAAAAATGTTTTTCCCTGCTACATGACTCAATGCTGGCAACATGCTTGATACATTCTCAACCATTTTGACAATAATCCCCTTTCTGAAACATCTGGATTGATGTTTTAGATGTAAACTGAGGTTTAACATTGAACTTGTCATTTTTCTGACTTCTCTTTCAGCTCCGTGTGTGAAGGAGTGTGTTGATGCTGCAAATGCACTGCTGGGTTACAAAGTGCAGAAGGATGCTCTGGGGCTCTGAGGTGGAGACCGACGTTCCAACGTGTGACAGAAGATTTAATGTTTACACCTCATGTTCATGACGTTAGTGAAGTTATTGACCTTAATGCACTGCATGCTCTTGGTGTTGTGATGGGAAAACTTTAGAATTTTTAATTAGTTTCTAAACAACTGCTAAATGAAAGTTGAATACTGTTATTGTTGGAACAAGTTGATCAACACAGTATATGTTTAAATACTGACAATGCTTACATGATTTAATGTCCCAGGCAATCTCCTGTAGACGTAAAAACAAATGTCTCTACTTCCTTTGAAATCTGCTTTAAAACTGTAAACTCTCTCTATTAAATGGAAATGCTGATTCTGCCTTTGCATTTGTTTCTCTGATGGCCGGTAGTACTTCTGGGTTTTGTACAATTACCTGTGGTACAGCTGTTAAATCAGACTAACAGCTTCCAGATATTTCGCAAGAACAAATTAAAATTGATTAAGTATCATAAAATAAGGAAAATTAAGTTAGTGTGGGAAGTTTACAAAGGCTGCTAAAGTTCAAAAAATAAAAGCAGTTTTATACTATCAATGTAAATTCTCAATAAAAAATGTTTAAAACCAGTTACATTATCTGTTCCCAAAGTTTTTATACCATAATTTCCAGACTATAAGCTGCTACTTTTGTCCTGCGCTCACAGCCATGCAGCTTATTCAGTGATACAGCTAATTTATGGATTACATGGAAGGCCTCCATGAACCTTCCTTGCGGAGTTAGAGCATTGGCTGAATACACTAACCAGCTCCAAGCAATAATACATTTATTTTTCAATACACCTCTAAGCCAAACAGCATGGACCTCACTTCAGGTCTTAGACACTTCAGTCATGGTTCAACAAAAAGAAACACGCATGCCCAGCCTCATCCCAGAATCCTTTGGTGCCATTAGACCCAACGTGCATGTGATCGCCGCTACAATATGATGCAGCTTTCAAGTTAAAAGCAGCGTGAAAAAATCCAGCCGGTCAGCTGCGTGACAGAGAGAACAGCGCATGCTCAGGAGTGACTTTACCTCGGAGTGATAGTGACACTAGCCCATCTATTAGCAGCTCCATAATATACGAGACAATCTTTTGAACGTACGTTTATTATTGTTATGTTATGGTTATTATGAAGGGCCTGTTCGCTCATTTTATTTTTAATCTGTGTGGTCAGGGCTTTTTTCTGCCAGAACGAAGCCGGAAATATGGTTAGGTGAAGGCTAACATGCACTAACAACATTTAGCCTGGATTAACATGAATCCATGCGGGAAAAGTCTGCAGTCTGCAGCTTGGCTGAACGTAAATATTTGGGAATAACATCAGCCTTTATTTTGTCAGGACACGACTGGAAACACAAATCCACGTGATCATTTTTAATGGTTTCTAAGGACTGAGCGGAATTTTGCATTGAAAAGCTCCCACCGCCCCACAGCCGGCGTGTGAGCTGGAGACATGTTTTCCTGCTGCTCGTTCACATTGAGCTGCGGGACGGATGGCAGTCTGAAGGCTCCCACACGTAACAACGCATCCGCCCCTCATCCACAAAACGTAGAGTATTAGTCTGATTGCTCTGCACAGACACGATTCGCTCCTTCCACCGGCGCAATGGGGACGAAGCGCTCCTCCTTGGAGCTGCCCTGGCAAGGGGTGTCAGAGAAGATAGGAATTGGAGACAAAGAGCCCGCTTGGCGAGTGCAGAGCGCAGAGGCGTCCGCGGAGCAACAGTGTTTGTTGTGGAAGGAAACTTCTGACGCATGCGCCCCGCGGAGGCGCGCGCTTTTCAGTCGCCGCTGCTTTATTTTACTGGTGTGTTTTTTTTAACCAGCCCCGTTACCACCATAATGCTGCTGCGACACAAGTGTAAGGAGAGATGCTCTCCCGTTCGCCCCTCCATCCACTGCTGCTCATTCTTTAAACACTGACAACGGTGTGGCGAGCCGGGGGTTAGACCCACCTTTAGCCCCTAAGACTCATGGGAAATGGGGAATCGCGGATGTAAATTTCCTCATCATAACTGAGGGATGTAATGTTGATTATATGGTTACTGTTTGTAATTTTATGTATGATACCTAGATTGTCAATAAGTTAAAAAAAACTAAAAAAATTAAAATTAAAAAAACCATAACTGAGGAACTTGTGAACAGAATAAAGGTCCATGCTATTTGGCAGAAGTGGGTGTACTAAAACACATGAGCTGATGCCATGCTATCTACTCCTACAGTGTGCTAATAAATTGCACTTAGACTGGGATTCAGGATGTGTTTAGTCAGGCTGACTATGTTGTGTAATACATGTGGCTTGTGTGCTGATGCGGGTTGTGTATATATAATAGAAGTTAAACAAGTGAGAATGGGTGGGTACGGCCTGTAATCGGGTGCGCATTATAATCCGGAAATTACAGGATATATTATTGAGATGATATTTTAGGAATGACATAGTAATATACTCAAAAGACTGGAAAGTGGTCCTTCACCCATTAGATTCAATGTTTGTGAAGGTGTTATCAATGAGTGTAGTACTATGGGTAGTAATTCTGCTTGGTTTGTTGATGGTCGGGCAGAAGCTCATACTGTATGTTGTTTACTGTATGTTGTTTTGTACTGTGTTGTTTTTTTCTAGTTGTTTTATGCCTTTCTTACACTCAAAAGGTGTGTAAACAAATAATGTGCCCACTCAAGAGCACTCAAACCCAAGGCCCCTGGGCCAAATGTGGCCCGCCATGTCATTTTATGTGGCCCGCAAGAGCAAAAAAGTTTTACATTTCTTAGAAAAAAAAATAAAAATTGGTGTGTATTTATTCATATCTTGGGGGAATCCGGCTTGAATTATCGGATTGGGCAACTATATATTATGACTTAAAGTGTGGGTGACATGGTCTATTTTAATAAGCCAAAATATAGTAAATAGTCTCTATTTCATGTTGCGATTGTTTTTAATATTTTTCGAAAAAGAATAAATAGCGAAAAACGCAATATAAACAACGAGGGCGGCCGCCGGCTTCACGCATTCCGCCGAATTCGCGCCGCCCTGTTTGTGACGTAACGAAAGGAAGACAAGGCAGACAACATGGCTAGCACCGATAGCGAGGCACAGAGTGATGCTACCGTCTCTATTAGCGATTTATCATCAGATGAACAGAAAGATGAAGAGGAAAGTTGCGGAGATTATCATGATGATGAGTCACTTTTGCAACCGTATCGATTCGAACCCTTTTGCGAAAGTGAGGAGGATATAGCAGAAAGTAGTAGGTCTAGTGATGCCGATGACGATAGCCAGCATGAAGATTCGGCTAGACTCCAGTAAGTCTAAAAAATGTATAAAATTAAATTACTCCACTTACCCTAAAATATACTCAAAATGTCCCCTTTTGGCCTAATCTAAACAAAGGTAAACACTGGTTTTCAACCCAATTTACAAAATAAATGTCACAAAATAAAAGTTTCCCAGATATTACTACTCTTTAGTTAACAAAGTCACTGTATACCATTAACAACTGTGGAACATTAACAGTTTTACCTGTTTGAACCAGTTTGAAACCTTTTCTCGTTCGCGCTCACACACACACACAGTTCAGTTTACTCACGGTATCGGCGCCTCAAAAGCAAAAGAAAAAAAAACGTTGCAGGCCTGTTGCTTCTCTTGCAAAACATTGAGTGCGTTGAAATACTCCAGTTGGATCCAAGGACAACAGAAAACACGACTACTTCGCCTCAATGTGATCCATCGTGATGCACACTAGCCTAGCTTAGCAGCCTCCGCTCCCGACTCCAGCGCCGTCCTCTCCGACCCAGAAAACGGCTCGCTCGCTTCCAGCTCACCCGCCTTTCCTCGACTCAGAAGCCAAGATCCTCCTCCCAACTCTCCGTTCAAAATTCTTCGTTTGTGTCCCGGTTTTTGTCCCTTCGAAAACGCAGACTTCTCTCCTGCAGATCTGGAGGGAAAAATCCTTCGCTGTCCACCTTCTTAAATTTTCCCCTTTTCAGCAGCGTTTCTTGTTTTGGGAATTTTATACACAGATACACTTTCACTAGATGTATTGCTACATCCAGCTGCCACACAACGACTTGGCATGTTGATGATTAACAGATTTAAACACGAGAGAAACGAAGACTACCTGTTTTGTTTACATGCTGTCCTAAGCGCAACTGCGAAAGGCAACTCCCTTTCGTTACGTCACAGGTCAAATCGGGTTCACTTTCAGCCTGCACTCTAGCGGCAGATCCAAATCTCTGATTCCTTCGAAAGATGTCTATTTTTCATATGCTTCGGATTTTTTTCGACGCAAACTATTGGTATCAATAGAATCAGCGTTTAAAGGGCTTTTTTATTTGACAAAGTTGTTCAAAGCATGGCATCCACACTTTAAACACTGTCCATATAATCTAACCTGACAGAATCTAATTTAAAAGGATTTATGCTAGAGTAACAAGCAAACATATGTTTTCTATGAAACTGTAATTGTCATTTTAAAAAGTTATAGTAAATAAATAATGAGTTATTTAACATTAAGGAGTAGTTACATTTGTTTTTTATTACATTTAGTTACATATATAAGTTATATCTGGCCCTTCAAGGACAGCCGCTATGCTGATGTGGCCCTCGGTGAAAATGAGTTTGACACCCCTGCTCTAGAGGCAGATGCGTCCTGGTAAAAGCCTAACCCCAAACTAGCTGGAAAAGTTAAAAATGAATAATAAAAACACAGTTTTTAAACCCTGGCTGAACATGGCTTTCCCACCATCTCCTGGTTCTGGGTTTGGGCCTAGGTGGCACACAAGATCTCAACTTCGACCTATGAACCCGTTTAGTGGGACTTCCCTCAACAGGTTCCACCGTGTCCATTGTGCTTTGCATGTCCATTACTTTATAATTAGTTGGCCCCCAAACAACTTGAATCTTGTGCCTTCCCAAAGATCGGCATCGCAGCAACACTACCTGAACAGTATTTATTGGGGGACATTATACCTTCTCGTTAAGGAACAAAAGCCTTTCAGCTGCTTTTTGTTCTGAGCACTCTTTCACCCTCACATTAGCCTGTTTAAGGCTAAACTCCAAAAAGAAGGAAATAAGGTGAGAAACTCGTTGTGGAATGTGGGGTGAAATTCCATGCATGCATGACCTCTGGCAGGTACTCCTGCCATCGCCTATTCTTCTCTGGTGGCAGTTTTCTCAGTAAATCATGAAGTGTTGTATCTTTCACACTTAGCATTTCTTTGTGGCTATACCATACCTCATAAACCACTCTTTTAACAGAATTGTGGCTGCGGTGTAAGTTTTTGATCCTTTGTGGAAAAAGCTTGTGTAAACTTTGTAAAGACATCACTCACAACCAAAACATTTTCACGGCCATCGAAAGCCTGTTACAGAACTGTGAAATGAACAGCAAATACCTCCAACGGTCGAGATGCCAAGCATGCATGAACCGGTGCACTGATCTTTTGCTGGGGCATTTTTGACAAAAGACATCTTTCACAGTTACTGATCCATATATCAACATCTCCGTAGAGACCGACCCAGAAACATTTGTCCTTTAACAGTTTGACAATCCGTTCTCTACCTTGATGACCCTTATTATGATGAACACTCTCAAGAACCTGATCCTTGAGACAAGAAGTGAGGAGCAACTGCCATACTTCTCCATAGCAAGGCTCTGACACTACCCTGTGGAACAAGCCTTCTCACTTCCGTATGAAACTGCAATGTTTCAACAACCTTTTGACAGGCCCGCTCTCTCTTTTGGTTTTGGTTTAATTTTTCCATCCCAAAAGCTTTTGATCTCCTGAAGGGTGAGGTCATTTCTCTGAAACTCCACTAACTGATCTCTGGTAAAACCTTGTAATGTGGGAGTGTTGCCTTGTTTTTAATTCTGCCAGGCCCTAGTTCCATTGCACGTATTTGCCATACTCGGCAACTCTCAAGTGCTTTTGCAACAACATCCAAACTCTAGAGGTGACCCTCCCCTAAACATGTTACACAGAGCAATGCAATCATCCAGGTTAGAATCTGGATCTGTTTCAGGCTCCCCTGCAAACTCGTTTAGAGAGGGCATCTGTTGCTGCATTACTATACCCAGGGCGAAATTTGACCTCAATGTCGATTCAGTTAAGCCAACCCACCTCTGCTCTATTGCACCCAACTTAGCAGTTTCGAGGTGACATAATGGGTTAGTGTCAGTCAGCACAACAAACTTGGAATCCAGTGAGCAGCTTTTAAATTTCTTTGCAACAGCCCATTTTAGGGGCTATCATCATCGCGCTGTAATTACGGACACTTTTTTCTGCTTGACGTAGCCTACAACTAGCATACGCAATGACCCTTCTGGTGTCTGCTTGCTGCTGAGTCAGTATAGCACCTAGTCCATGCAGACTCGCATCTGTCTCAACCTTGAAAGGTTCTGTGAATTTAGCAAAGCCCAAAAATGGGTGCAGAGGTAAGTTTTTCCTTCAATAGTTCAAAAGCAGTGACGCATTCAGGAGTCCACAGATTTCTCACCTTCCCTAACTTTTTTTGTGACCTTGCTCCTGGTACCAAAATTGTGTGGCCTGGAAAAATGTTGATGCCTCACAGGACACAATAACTGGGGTTTTATGCAGCAGTTTATTGTTTCTAAAGAACAATCAACAATGGTGAGGTGAGCTATTTGTTTTGGATTTTTTTGTATGGCTTATGTGGTAAACCTTGGGTTGTGTACCATAAGGGGGGACACTTGTATTGTTTGGGGGTTGGATATCATCAGTGGTCTGTTTATTTTACATCATGTGGGATACCCCCTCCCAGCCTTGCTTTAGTCGACTGCCAAGCTATTAATGTCCTGATTCATTTGAAAGTTCTGAATGGGGTGATGTCGGCCTTACATGTATCAATGTAGAAGTTATGTGATCGGGGTAAGGGGGGCCTTGCAGGATTAAGATGTTAAGCCACATTTTAACTTCAGACACCTTACACTGCGTTGGGGGCATTAAGGAATGACCCAAATGCAGAGATGAGGAAGCAGGAGGTTCCAAGTCAAACACAATCTTTAATTCTCGAAAACAAAAAAATCCACTGCCGAGCAGGAAAGCCAAACTAACAAACTGTAACTCGAGATACAAACAGGTAATCAAAGTGTATGGATCAGCACAGGACAAAGGCAAAGACAGGACTTAAAACACACGGAGCTGGCAAGACACAAGTGAGAGCGATCAGGAGAGATTGGGGTCAGCAAGTAAAACTCCAAACACACATACAAGAAACCTTCAAAATAAAACAGGAAACAGAACTCAAAACATGACAGAAAAAAAATAGAAACAAAGGCAAAGAAACCCAAACCGTGACAGGGATTTGTTGTGATTTTATGCCAACATGATTTTTTCAGAAAGTTTTTGCGGTGCTAGTCCCAGCACTGTTGACAATCGGAAACACTAATCTTACCTCTTGTTGGGTTCCACACTATTTTAAACATGTCGTAGTGAGGCCAGTGTTTAAAAAGGGTTGGGTACCACAATTTTTTAAAATATAGATCAATATCCAGTATACCTTTTGGTGCAAAGACATTGTGTATGAACAGTTGGTATCTTTTACTTAAACACCATAAGTTAATAGAACCGTTTTAGCCTGGATACAGTGGTGGACATAGAACAGAGACTGCATTGAAAAAAATGTGGGCATTTTTTTTTTTATCAAAACAGACAAATGTTGAAAAGTTCTTACTTGAGACTGATAAACCTCAAAGCTATACAGCTGGACAATATTTAGTAGCAAAAGAGCTACTATGCACCAACTGTCTCACTTTTCAAAGCCAAATTTCTATGGGTGCCGTCACACCCGGCTCTGTCCATCTGTATATGCAGTCAATGGGTTGGGGTTGTGAGATGCTGTAAGCTAGCGGTTGAGTGTATTTTATGGATTTGAAATGGTTTATTTCAAGCAATGAATTAGGAATAATACACAAAATCCATGTAATCATCAGTTATACATTTGTACAATAACTAATCAAACTTTGGATAATTAGACATATTAATAAATATTGCTTGAGGGGCCAGTTTAGCTTGTGTTGGTTTGCTGCGCCTTCCGTCCGTGAAACCTGGGTTCGATTCCAGGCTGCTCCCTATTCCCTTCTCTGCTTCTGTGCCAGCCCAAGCCCAGTTGGATTGAGAGGGATGTGTCCAGCATAAAACATTGCCAAATTGACCATGCAACTCATCCTCAAGGGAGGGTTGTTTCACTGTGGCAACCCCTGATGGGAGAAGTGAAAGAAGAAGAAATATTGCTGGAAAAGGGAGTGGAAGGAAGCAAACTTTATAAGCCCACCCCTGTTCTACTGTAACCATTTTATAACACGATTTATCATTATCCGGTTCCAAACTTTTATCAGACAGAATTAAGAATCTTGAAATATCAATAAAGCACATGACAAAGATCTTCTTTCTCTTTCGGCTTTTCCCATCAGGGGTCGCCACAGTGAATCATCCGTTTCCACCTCACTTTTTCATGAACATCTTCTACATAACATTAGCCAACTTCATGTCCTCTGTTAACCCTTGTGCTATCTTAGATGACCCCACCCTTACATTGAGTGTTCTCCCTAACATGACAAAGGTGTATAAAGTTGGAAAGATTTCATGTAATCAATGGACACCAGTGAAGATCACAAATCATTAAAGAAAAAAGGTTCAGAGCACTGTCTAGTGGGTCTAGATGACCCAACTCCCAACGTTAAAGTGCCTAAGATAGCACAAGGGTTAAGACATCCGTATATCTCCTCTTTGGCCGTCCTCTTGCCCTCCTGCCAGGCAGCTCCATCTCCAACATCCTTCAACCAATATATCCACTATCCCTGCTCTGAACATGTCCAAACCATCTCAGTCTGGCTTCTCTGACTTTGTCGCTAACACAGGCAACATGAGCCGTCCCTCTGATGTACTCGTTCCTTATCCTGTCTAACCTGGTCACTCCTAAGGAGAACCTCAACATCTTCATCTCCACTACCTCCATATCAGCCTCTTGTCTCTGTCTCACTGCTACCGTCTCTAACCCATAGAGCAGAGCTGGTCTCACCACTGTCTTGTACACCTTTCCTTTGAGTCTTGCTGACACTCGTCTGTCACACAACACTCCTGACACTTTCCTCCACCCGCTCCAACCTGCCTGCACTCGCCTCTTCACCTCTTTTCCACACTCCCCATCACACTGAACTGTTGACCCCAAGTACTTAAACTCCTGCACCTTCTTCACCTCATCCCCCTGTAACCTAACACTTCTACCTTGATCCCTCTCGTTCAGACACACGTATTCTGTCTTACTACGACTGACCTTCATGCCTCTTCTTTCCAGAGCAAACCTCCACCTCTCTAGCGGTTCCTCCACCTGCTCTCTACTCTCACTGCAAATTAGAATGTCATCTGCAAACATCATTGTCCAGGGAGATTCCTGTCTTACCTCGTCTGTCAGCCTGTCCATCAGCATAGCAAACAAAAAGGGACTTAAAGCTGATCCTTGGTGTAGTCCCATGACAAGACAAAATGAATTACTTAAATTATTTTGTAAAAAATAACTTTCAGAAATCAACATGGCAATGAAGTATCCAAAATATATGAAGATTATGTTACTTATAAAAGTCATTGATATGATTAAAAAACAATACCATATCAGTAAAATAGACATAACACTGTTTCAGGAATTTTCATATAAAAAATTTGATAAAGTATCAAAAGTTAAAAATATGTGCAAAATTATGCTACATAAGGAAAAATCAAAAATCAATTTTTTTGCAGCAAGTGAAGTAATATAATTAAAAGTCAATCAATTTAGCCATTTTCAATAATTGATTAATCATTTGTTTTATTATTTTTTTGTATTTTTATTTACACAAATGGATGATGGCAAATGGGACGGGCTCACTCCACTCCAACAGCTCCGGCCTGAAGTCAGAGGTCAATTCCAAATGAACTCCAGCCGCTCTGCAGAAACTATGGTCTAGAAAATTATATACGTTTTTTTTTATTTTGGCTAAAAATGGCATAAGCATAACAAAAGGACCAATTGGAACACTTTTACAATAGTTTAAAAGATGACTGGATTGTGAGTTTTAAGTAGAACCAATTTAAATCAACAGAAATTGTGTTTGTTTAGCTTTTTTGTGTTAGCCACATTTTGTTTGCTCAAGTCCTAAGTTCTGCAGAAAAGTAAACCACTGAACAACCCTGCTTTATTTTTATTTTTTTACCACACAAACAGTTGCAGAGTTTTTATCCAGAAGGACTAAATGAAAACTTTACGCTTTGTTTGAGTGCGTGGGCGGATGCACAGTGTTGGAAGCTGCACCTGCAGCATGCGGTTTACGTGACTGATGAAGTCTGTGGTTGAAACATTCAAGCTTCACCTCACCACTCATGAACCTCACTTGCAGTTTGCAGTGATTTAGTTCTTTTCAACCATTCCAACCACTTGTAATCCGTTTTTTCCCTTTCGGGGAAAAAACAGAGCCTATCCCAGCCCCTTGCGGGCAAAGCCAGGGGACATCCTGGACAGGTGATCACACACACTCAAAATTTAGATCAACCTTTGGACGGTGGGAAGAGTCCCCGAAGAAAATCAACACATGCACGGGGAGAACACTCAAACTCCACACTCCCCAATTGATGTTCTGCTTCAGGTCCACATTCTGGCCTTCTTACTGTGAGGCAAGAGCGCTAACCACTGCGCCACAGTGCAGCCCTTCTTTTCAACCATTTACCTTTTCCCACAGATCTACTTGCATTTGTAAAAACACAAACATCTGAGGTTGGATTCTATTTAATATACGGCCGTTCTCTTTCTTTTTGTTTTACTTGATATCTAAAACTGAGTTAAAAGTTTTTTTTTCCTGAAACAGCTGCAGACAACTCCTCCACATTTACCCTACAATCTGAACCTCAACAGTCTCTAAAGCTGCTAACGGATGTGCAACCTGTTGTCCAGGAGACACTACACAGAGTTTGTGCTGTTTTTGGTTTTGTGTGCATAAATGACAGACCAAGAGGGGGGGTTGGGGTCGACTAAACTGAATATCCCAACTGCTAATATATGCGGCCCTATTGTAGTGAATCGGTGCAGCGCGGATGAATGGGGGTAAGGAGGGGCTTTAGAAAAAGGGGTCTCCTGCCTCGTGGTGTGAAACCCTCAAAAACTCACATCTACATTACATCTACTCTTCCATCTGAGTGCAACAAAAGTGCTTCTCCCTTTGGCCTTTTAGATCTTAATTTTCCCACTACAACAGCAGTTGAGAAAAAGAATCCAAGGACAGACTTTTATGAAGACTCAATATTTTTTTGGTTGACAATCCTGAATGTATTGACGGAAGGCTCGTCTGCTGACAGGTTGTGGTGAAAGTCACATGAACTTTGGTTTGTAATGCAGCTGCACTGTTTGCTCTCCATCTGAAGATTGAGGTGTAACCAGAATGAAGTGAGGTAAGAATGTACTCAAATCTTTATTTGTAACAAAATATTAGCAACAAATTCAACTATGCGTGTTCAGAATTAGGATGTTTCATTAAATTGAAGGTCAAAAGCCGCTCACGGTGCATGTTTTTGCAACAGGAAGCAGAAAATGATAGGAAACAACCAAAAGTGGGTGTAAATCCAAGTTGCACTTTTTTAAATAATTATATGACAGCAATATGACAGTGTAATAGGAGGCTAAATGTTGGATGCAAACAGAAATAAATGAAAGACAGTCTGTGAAATTTTTCAGCATAAAAGGCCCCTCACTTTGTTTTATTCCTTTGTAAAAGCAGACAGTGTGAGAACTAACCCAAGGTATTGTGCTTGAATAAAGATGCCGTAGAACAAAAGGGGCCTCTGTACAGCCAAGAATGAGAAAGGTCCAAGTGGAGGAATTGGGGGTGGTGGGGAGGAGTGGGCGATGACAGACAATCACACAAGCGTGATCAACTTAAGACAAAACATGCCTGAACAATAGAGGTCATGTTTGGCAGATTTAACAAGCAGAGCGTCATTTTTGGTACAGCCCTTTAGCCCATGTGAACTCCTCACCTGTAAGCAGCTTCAACTGTTTGTGAACTTGTTCTGCAGCCGACAGCATCTTTGCTTCTGTGCAGTGCTCATCTTCTCTGCAGTCCATAATGACACAAGGAAGACGGATCAGGGCAGGAAGTGGGAAACAGGTGCTGTGGTTTATTTTTGCTTACCTTCCACTCCTGGCTTTACCAAGCGAGGGCTTCCTCCCCAACTTCTGGTCCAGAGTGTTGACCCTTTCCTGGGACTCATACACGCATCAGTACATGACAGAGCAGGCTATCCTGACGGTGACACAGGAGGTTCTGAGAGACACCTCAGACCATCACAGAGCACTTGCAGAGGATGAGGTGAGCTTGTGTTTTCTGTGAATGATTACAGAACTTTTTTTTCTGAAGACTGAGGCTCTTGACCATGCAGGTCAGACTAGGCCGTGCCTTCTGGAGAGCCGTTGGGGAGGTCGTCAGCTCCAACGCAGACACAGACTTCATGATTTCCACCAAGTCCGATCCAGTGTACCACTTTGACTCAGAGCGTATCAAAGACGGTATATTGATGCTACGACAGTTATGGACGCAGACCGTGCTGTCAGTAAGAGCCAAAGAGTACCAGAGCGCCCGTTCCAGCTTGGGTCAGCTATTCCACTCCCTTCAGGTTTGCACAAATTAAGATTTATTGTTGAGAAAAAAATAGAGTTTGCAGGTCTTAGCTTTGTACAGTTCCATTCATCAACAACATTTTCAAATCTTTGTGTATTGTTAATTTTCTAAACACCTTTTTCAGGATTTTTACAGCCACAGTAATTGGGTGGAGATGGGTCAAAAATCCATCTATCTCCACCTGTTGCAGCCCGAGGAGCCTGCCACGCCTGTTGCTCCAGGTGATTCACTCTTTTTATAGATGTAAGAGCTCTGGTTGAGCAGCCATGGGCTGTTACAGAAGTTTGAAGCACAACGTCAGTCCTCGTCTTTCACATCTGCAGAAGACAAGCCTACCTGCTCGGACTGCTTCACCGCCACGTGCATAAACAACCTCCTGCCAGCTCTGACAGACACTCAGCTCCTCACCACTGGATATCCAAGCAGCTCCACCTCTAAACCTCATGGTACAACTTCAGCCTTCTGCAATCATGTGTAATAAAGTCCAGCGACTTCACCAAGGGTGTTTAAAGAATGTTATTTGTCAATCAGGCAAATGCAGTCATGGAGGAATCCTGGACAAGAACACGGTCCTGAGAGCCAAAGGGGGAATTAATAAGGACAGCACCTCACCAGTTTTCTCCCCTCATCATTATCTTCACAAAGAAGCTGCCACATTAGCTACTGAAGCCACTCAGGCTGTTCTGAGAGATCTCAAAGACACTGTGGGAGATGAAGCCCTCCTTAGGTGAGTTCTATCCGCTATTTCAACTGTAAACGGAAAGCTTTCAGTAGATCATGGCACACATAAGACGTTTTTTCCAAACATCCTTGGACAGGCTCTTCAGCGTGAAGCAGAAGGCTGCATTGGTGTTTGTTTTGGACACCACCGGCAGCATGTTTGAGGAGATCACCGCCGCCCGCCTCAGAGCTCACTCCATCATCCAGAGCAGAACCAGCAGCGCCGACCAGACCAGCACCTTTGTGCTTGTGCCCTTCCATGACCCAGGTACCAACTCCAGGAGCCGACAAATCCCCGTCCCCCTACTTTCTAAAGCCTCGTCTGAAAACAATAAGAAAATTTATATTAATACATTGTCAAAACTTTAAAGACTATATAAATCGGGAAGGTCCATATTTGAGTAAAAATGTGTCAAATCACTGCAAAAGTCTCTAAAGAAATATCCTATATGTTTTTCCCTGAATTTTTATAGGTATCTGGTACATGAAATGTTTTTGTTGGAAGCAAACAAGTCTCTTGATTTATAAGGCAAAAACAGAAGAAAAAAAGTCTCTTGATAACCACATGCTTTTGAAAGCTGTACATGTTTCAGCAATTTGAGCGTTTAAAGTACTTTTATGTTTTACTCTTTTTATTTTTATTTTTTTTTATTTTTTTTTATGTTTTACTCTTACCGGGACCACTTTCCTGTTTTCCACCAAAAGGCTCAGACTATTGCAAATAAATATTCTCTAATTCTATGTCAACGACACCCAACAACTTTTGAAGGTGACACAAAATAAGCAAAGATCAACATAATAATTAAAATACAGAAAAACATACATTCCATTTTAACTCTTTCATCTCTGAGAAGCACCCTTTTGCAGCTGATATCAGTTGTACTGATAGAGAGCAGAGTTTTTGTCTCAATACTAGCAAATTTCTTTGTTGTTGTTTTTTTAACTTGTCCTGCCCAACAGCTGGGCAAACAGATGAG
Source organism: Oryzias sinensis (assembly GCA_037389245.1). Lineage (NCBI taxonomy): Eukaryota > Metazoa > Chordata > Actinopteri > Beloniformes > Adrianichthyidae > Oryzias > Oryzias sinensis. The sequence continues at coordinate 25,761,443 of CM074488.1, forward strand.
AGCTGAAGGCCTCTTGTGTTGGACATATTTTACTTTAACAACAGGGGTTATGAATGAATGAGCCAAACTTTATTCATTTTAATCGTATTTGAAAATCTTTGGTGTTGGACCGGACGGAAAAGGAAAGAAGGGAAGAAGAGAAAGGGATGTTAGAGAGGGGGGATAGGAGGGTGATTATAGGAGGGGGAGGATAAAACCATGAAACAGGATAAAGCAACAAGCTACTGGATGTTTATCATTACGGTAAGGTTTAGATGTAATACAAATCTAGAAGGGGCGGGGCCTGTCCACACACACACTTAAATGTTTTAAACACAACTGCTGGCTGCAAAAATGTCCACATGTCAACATGTACACAATACAGATAGTGTTCACACACGCATACTTATGCCTTCAAACTAACTAGTGTGAAATATTTCATTCAATCACGCAAGATATTAGTGCAAAGGTAAGCTAACACCTGTGCTCAATTGAGTGTTTATGTTCTTCTAAAATGGATGGTGGAATGTGAAAAGAAGGAGGGAGAGTGCCCAGCCAACCTCACACCAAGACCCCTGCCGCAGCAGGAGTGGAAGCTAGAATCCCCCAACGCCACACGGCAGCAGGCAGAGAAAAACCGCCCCCCGGGGCGATCACATCCGCCACCCAGAGCCAGAGAGCAGGGAGCGATGGGGGGGAAAGAGAGTGCTGCCCCAGCCCAACCAGGAGAGCAGCCCCACCGCTGCGCCAGGAGGGACCAACGCCGGGCCCCACCCGAGAAGAGTGCCCGCAGCCCCAGACGAGCACCTCATCACCACCCAGGAGTTCTGGGCATCCCCCCGCCCCAACCCCAGGTACGAGCCAGGACCCCCCCCAGGGAGACCCGCTCCGCGCTCCAGGCAGCCACCCACCCGGCCCACAGTTGGTCCAGAAAGGAGCAAAGCTGGGGCTAGCCGCCCCCGCCCAGGAGGGGGCACCCAGGGGAAAATGGGGGCCAACGAGGGGTGTTGTAAACATGGCCCGACCAAGCTCGGCCACAGATGGAAATTTGGCGAGGCCCAGCACCTGGGGGCAAGGACGAGAACCCACTCCACGGGGACACAGACACCCCTAGTTCAGGTGTGATGTAATCCCCGGCTTCTGGACTTGGCAGATAGCTCAGGGATCCCTCTCCCTGCGTGGAGAGAGGGCCGCCGGGCCCAGGAAACCAGCACCAAGGGGACATGGCCGCCGTTGCCAAGGGTCCTGTTCCCCCTACCAGTGATGGGGTAGGGGACAGATGGACCTAGGTCCCACCTTCCTTGCGAAATGTGTGTCTGGGTGTTTGTGAGGTTGTGTGTGTGTGCATGTGTTTGTGTTTATGTTGGAATGTATATTTTGAGGGGTGAAGGGTGTGTACTAAGTGTACTAAGGGGGTGCAGTTAAAATTGGCGGGCAGGGCACTGAGGGGACATCTCCTGATTATTCACAGTGATGTCCCCTCACCCTCCCCACCAAGGGGCCCTAAATGTCTGAAGTGCAGTTAAAATTGGCGGATAGGGTGCTAGGAGGACATCTGCTGCTGGTGGCAAACCACCCCCCCCCCCCCCCCCCTCTGAGAAGCACCTTTAGAAAAGGCAACAACATTTGTGATTTGACATTTGACTCACTTTGACAAAAATATGATCTCACTTGGATTCTTTATGAAATTCTAAATTTCTGCAGACACAAATTGAATGACTCATGATACTTTACATTGGACATGAGAACAACAATGCAGAAAAGGTGCAGTAAAATGGCATCTTCAATTTTCCCTTGGCTAAAGATTATTTTAAATGAATTAACTTTTCTATCCGCCTAGTAGGAAAGTAGTTTTTTTTTTTTTTTTTTGGGGGGGGGGTTCGTAAATTATTGTGTTATGATTTATACAATTGTTTTAATGAAATTAGCTTTTCAGTGTAAAATTGATTATAAAAAATTGCATTCTCTCTTTTGTGTACAGACATTCTCATACTTTAAAACTGGTGGATTTACTATCTTTTTACACTGTGAATATGTGTTAAACTACATACACACCACCAAATGTGCATTCTTGAATGTGCTTTTAGCCATGGTCTTCACAGCAGGGAAGGGCTTTTTCTTCTCCTTTCGCTACTGTTTACTACACATGTTCACCACCTACAGCAGGAAGGAAGAGGTTCAGTGCGAAATGTGGAAGTGGAGCAAATCTCATGAATCTTGCTCCAGGTTTTTTCTTTCACAGTTCTCTTCAGATATCTGAAAAAACCTACTGTCATGTAACTTCTCACACAGTAAATTAATATAAACACAAACCACTATTATATTTCCCACAATTTTCAAACTGTTGGCACTTCTGTGATTCCAAAGCGATGCTTTGGACCATGCGTCACCACCAAATCCAATTAAGTCTCAAAATTCAATTAGCTTTAACTTTCAATCTGCAATCAATAACCACACGGTTCAATCGTAGAACCCGAAATTGTTTCTAAAAACTTGTGTAGCATCGCGTGAATACAAGAGTTTTGAATGCATAAGCCTGAAATGTGGATTTACGTGTTCACAAAGGCTTTTCATTGGATGTGGCTACTTGAACGCAGAGGACAATGTAAACATAACTTCATACAATCTAATAACCATTGGAACGTTTACTGCATTTGTACTAAGAACACTTTTTTCCACTGGACGTTCATAGCAAAATCCTTAAAATTCCAATGTCATCATTTAAATTTGATCATTTTTATTTTAAACATATATTCATAAATATAATTTCCTTGTTATGCAAGGATTTGTTTGGATATAATTGGAGTAATTCCTCCTTCTGTGATGGACCCTGCAGATGTGGGACCAGTGTACGAAGAAGAAGACCCAAATACTTTCATGCAGCACTTGGAGAACCTGATAGCTCTGGGAGGAGGAGATGAACCTGAAATGTGCTTTTCAGCCATTCTGGTAAAAGAAAAAAAGATAATGTTATATATGGTGTGGTGTGTCCATGTGTTTGCATGTGTGGCTATGTGCTAGAGAGGTCAAAAACAACAGGTAGTACTGTATATGTTATATACCTACAGAAAATTAACCGTTTAGTAAATAACAAAAACAAAAGGCAATTATTTAGAATATCATTTCTTATTAATAAAATGAGCTGTTTTTCGTATGAAAACATTGCCCACGGGTAAACTGGACACTGATCGACAGAAACAGAGAATTGAATCCTTAAATTAAAGCATGGTGCTTCATGCACATCCTAATTGTGACCAAAGAAATTCATGCCAAAACATTGGATAATTTTAAATGTTGACCATCCATCTGCCCAGCCCAGTTCTCAACTCTTTTGCCACTGCAGCTGCATGAGGCCAGGTCACCTTTAAGGCCTCTATTTGCCTGTTTTGGAAAAGAGTCGCAGTATTTGCCTTAGCCTGTCATTTCTAAAGGAGGTCTTTTACTGCCTGTTTTTATGAGCTTGATTTAATAAGATGGCTGCTAATGATCACATAGTTAGAATCGTAAATGTCAGCTTTAAATCATTTCAGCACTTTCTGCAGTGTTTAAAGTATTTTTATGTTCTACTCTAAGCGGGATTACTTTCCCGTTCTTCACCAATAGACTCAAACTGTTGCAATTCTATTATTCTATTCATATATTCTATGTTAACACCCAACAACTAAATACATAGTTTATACTTTTTTTCTAGACACAGTCCTCGGTGTTGCTTAGTGATGTGGAACAGGTTTTGGGGCATGTTTTCAAGTGTTTACATGTCAATATCTAGCAGGCAGATGATGAGATCCAGAGTGTCTGGCGCTGACCCACAGTCCTCCTCAGAGTTACCCCCTCACTGACCACTTTTAAAACCAGTCCGTTAGTAACGGACACAAAATAATGTATTCGTTAGCACAAATTAATTATTTCGAGGGAACAAAATAATATTCCCTGGGAACAGAATACTATCTCGTGGGAACAAGATGTTTCATTTGTGGGAACAAGATATATTTTATATTTTCCATGTCAGGACACAGTAAGTCAAAGAATCGAATGATCAATAGTTATCAGTACATTAGTTGCTTCGGAGCCTGGGCTGAGCCATGTTTGCCTCATCTTCTTGCTGCAACCACAGGAGGGGTCAGTACAGAGTTAATGTATTTCACCAGTTCCTCATTTAACTGTTATCAGCTGCACTTCAGACTTTATCTTGTTTTCGGTTGGGGAGCTTCTCCTTTTTCGAATGGCTCGTTGAAAGAAAGCAGAACTTCAAGCACATTAGGTCAAACTCAATACAGAACTCAAACAAATTTAATCACAGTTTTATTCAGCAGTTCAAATGATAATAAAAAGTTTATAGAGTTTATACATTCCTTCAACAGGTGTCTTTCGAACCATGAACCACCATGAGACCGGGCATGATCATGACAAACCCCAAGAGCACAACCCCGGGAAAGGGTCGCAGTCACTTATTGGACTGTTGGGCTGGTCTTTTTTGTTTCTTGTTTGTTTTTTGTTGTGGTCTCAAAAATTTTCCTTTTTTGTGTGTGTTTTTAATCAACATTTAGAGACTTCATCACTTGGCACAGAATATGGTTCAAAGTACAACTAATGTGATTTTTT
>CM074488.1:25766523-25811219 GCA_037389245.1 Oryzias sinensis
GGTCAGGATTTGTCGAGATGCTGTTTTGTCATCTGTGATGTTTCCTTATCATTTAGTCCAAGCACATGCATGTGCTGATGACAACCACTGCATGTGTGTTTTTGCGTTATCTATGTTGAGTCATGATAAAATCAAGAGTGACTGAAAAAGGATCCTGGAGATAATTGGGCACAGAGGCTCTGGCAGGCGCCATCAGCTCACCCCGACAAAGACTCCGCCACGTCACTGGTTAGTGAGACAAATTTAGGCCTATGGGGGCACTTGTTACTATGGCAGGCAGAATGCAACACCATCACCCGCTGTCACAGACCAACGCCTGCCAAGGCTCATCCAGTTCAAATTGTATGATTCCTCCATGAATTACACAAGTAGCAGACAGTTTTTGGATTGCAGTCGTGGACTAGAAAGAAGAAGCCCGAAAGTTTCAAAGAATCTTGTCGCACCAAGTTGTGTTTTGCATATAGTGTTGACTGAAAAAAGGGCAAAAAAAAAACAAAATAACTGAACTACTGAACTATTTTTAGTGAATTCTCAGTTTACATAAACGCAGGAGTGTTGGATACAGAAGGTCATTACAGCTAATCTTGTCCAAACCTTTGGCAGACCCCCAGCTAACACTTTCTTAACTGGTTTCCACGGCAACCCCAGCCAGCAGGATGAATTACATCTGACAAAGGACAGTTAATGTTTAACAGCATGTGGATCTCAGAGAAGAAACAACCTCAAAACACACAGAACGACAGACAGAGGTGTGCTGGGATGTGTGGATGGATGTGTGGGTGGGGCAAGGGGACTCATTTGGTATGAGGGTGCACCTGTAGGCTCCTGTGATTCAAAGGATTGATTTAGAAGGAAAAGATCAAATTAAACCTGGGTATGTGTGTGCGCTTAGGGCTGCAGGCGGAAAAGCAGATCAATTGGAACTAGTTTATAGAGGCTGATGCTTCCATTTCTATTCAGAGTGATCAATGGAAAACTGGCACTTGAGCTGCACATCAGTCACACCGGTGCATGTCAGGGATGTGTTTGTGTGCACTTGAGTTGAGAGTAACTTTATTGAACACTTGACGTCCTTTGTCCCACCGTGTTTGCTGCACACTGGGCATGTTTGTAAAAGCGTTCCTGTCCGCGTGAGCTGAAAATGCGTGTCACATATCAGGATCGCTGACCTTTAGTGAAAAACCTTTTAGCACACTCCTCCGCGGTGAGTTTCTTTTTAATCTAATGATGTCCAACAAAGCGGAAACAACCCGAGAACCAGTTGGTCTTAGTGTTGATTTTGGCCACTATTGTCCTAGCTCAAACTGCCTTAAATAACAGTTGATAACGTTTTTTTCAATGAATAGTAATATTCCAATTCCAGGTGCTAGTTGAGGTAGCTCAGGCTTCCGGTCTGGATGCCACCCTGGAGAGATATTCCGGAAATGTCACACAGTGTGGAGGCCCTGGGAAGGACCCAGGACACGCCGGAGAGACTACGGCTCTCAGCTGGCCCAGCAACACCTCTGGGTCCGCCAGAGGAAGTAACTGGAGGAATTCTGGGCCCGTGCTTGGACTGCTGCCCCCACACCCTGGTCCCAGATGAGCAGAAGAAGAGGGATGGATGGATGGATGGATGGATGGATGGATGGATGGATGGATGGATGGGTGGATGGGTGGATGGATGGACAGAAATCCAAAACAATCCAGAGACAGCTGCTATTTCAGGCTTGGAGACAAATCTACAATCTATCTACAACTCTGGTTGTAAATACAATGATATTGTGCCATATTGGGAAGTTGCAGTGTTACTGTTTTCCAAAAAAACCTTCCTCTTTTATTTTAAGGTGTGTTTCACTCACTCCACTTCCTGTGTTTCTGTTAGCTATTCCTCCTACAGTGTGTCGTTACACTGCTTTTATTTAAGGCTCTGCCATATCCAGCGTTATTCTCAGTTGATGAGGTTTGTCAATAAACTATTTGATTCCTTTATTTAATTTTGTTTAGTTAAATTGTGTTTAGATTCTTGATTGTCCATCTTTTTTTGAGGTTCTAATTTCTCATTAAATCTATTATAAGTTTTACAATCGAAAAAAAAAACCAATAGGTTTTGGAACCTTTGCTAAATCTTTTGTTTTTTAAATGATAATGCAGTTTTTAGCCTGTGTTGTTTTCTAGGACATAGTCTCTGCAGAGCGGGAAATTAGAAATTCAACTCTGACACACATGCATTTCCCAAGGAAGGTGGGACCTTGGACCATCTGTCCCCTACCCCATCCCTGGAGGGGGGTACCAGGCCCTCAGCAATGGCGGCCGTGTCCCTTGGGTGCTGGCTCCCTGGGCCCGGCAGTCCTGGCAAGACCAAGAGCCGGGGATCACATTATATCTGAGCCGGGGGTGTCTGTGTCCCTGTGGTGTGGGTTCTGGTCCCTGCCCCTTTGGCCTCGCCAAATTTCCAACTGTGGGCGAGCTTGGTTGGGTCATGTTTACAACAATCCTTGTGGTCCCCTCTTCCCTTGGGTGCCCTCCTCCTGGCGGGGACGGCTGGCCCCTGCCTTGCTCTCTCCTGGACCAACCGTGGGCCGGGTGGGTGGCTGCCTGGAGCGTGGGGCGGGTCTCCCTTAGGGGGTCCTGGCTCTTACCTTGGGTTCGGGTGGGGGATGCTCAGAACTCCTGGGTGGTGGTGGGGTACTCGTCTGGGGTTGTGGGCGTTCTTCTGGGGTGGGGTCCTGCGTTGGACCCTCCCGGTGCGATGGGGGGGGGGCTGCCCTTCTGGTTGAGCTGGAGCTTGCACTCTCTGTCCCCCCATGCCTCCCAACTCTCTGGCTTTGGGGGCCCCTGTGGCGGTCTCACTGGCCCTGGCCTGGGTAGCGGATGTGATCGCCCGGGGGACAGTTGTTCTCCATCTGCTACCGTGCGGGTATTGGTGGGGCTTCTGGCTGCCACTGCTGCTGCGGCGGGGGTCTTGGTGTGGGAATGACTGGGCACTCCCCTTCCTTCTTTTTACATTTCATCATCCATTTTAGAAGAACATAAACACTCACTAGAGTACAGGTGTTAGCTCACTTTTGCACTAATAGTTTGCGTGATTGATTGAATGAAATATTTCACACTAGTTGGTTTGAAGGCATATGTATTCGTGTGTGAACAATATTAGTATTGTGTACATGTTGACATGTAAACTTTTATGGAGCCAACAGGTCTGTTTATAACATTTGAGTGTGTCTGTGGACAGGCCCCGCCCTTATGGACTTGTATTAAATCTGAACCTTACTGTAATGATAATAACCATCAAGAAACTTGTTGCTTTATGCTGCTTCATGATCACCCTCCTATCCCCCCGTCTCTAACATTACTCTCTCTTCTTCCCTTCTTTCCTTTTCCGTCCGGTCCAACACCAAAGATTTTCAAATATGATTAAAATGAATAAAGTTTGGCCTCGATTACAAAAGGGGTTTATTCAGACATACCTCTGGTTTGTCAGAAGATTCATAACCCCTGTTGTTAAAATAAAATATGTCCAACACAAGAGTCCTTTAGCTCTCATCTGTTTGCCCAGCTGTTGGACAGGACAAGTAAAAAAAAAAAAAAAGATATTCACTTCTGAGTCGTAGGCAGGACCAGTGGTACAAAGCAACCCCCCCCCTCCTGTCATAGATAACTGAGAGCTCTCAACCTGACATTATTGGTTCAACAAAAATGGCGATTATTGGAGCTATCTAGTTGTACAGTTTAGATCCAGATTCCAAACAAAGACGCTCATGGATCTATTTGTCTGCAAGTGGATGATCAGAATGGAGCAGAACAGGGAGCTTGTGGCTCACCCAGCATATATCTGCATCAGAAATAAGCACTTTTTTAAACGGCCTTTATTCTTTCTGCTCCTGATTCACAACCATTTGAATAAAGAAATAATAACTTTCTTTATGGACAAAAATCTATAGACAAAAAATACCACAGCATCATGTTAAAAACACAAACACACACATTTCCTTGGATTGGGTCTTCAATACCTAGCAGTTGGTGGAATCTTATAACATATCTTTTACTTGTTTTAGTTACTTTCTTATTTTAAACGTCTCTTTTTTTGCTGTATTTTTATTGTGAAGCACTCTGGCACCTTGATGGATTTGTAAAGTGCCATACAAATCAAGATTCATCATAAAAATACATCCAAACATAAATTAAGTCAAATATAATAGTCTAATTTGAAATTGGTCAGGTCTTTTGGAAAATGTCGGCCTCTTTCTTATAGAGAAATATTATTGTAGTCAGAAATAAGAGCTAAAAGCTTGTTCACCTCTTGACTTGTGTTTCTTATCCTCTTCTTTGCTTTTTTACTCGGTTCTCTTCTCCTTTTTGCTTAAACCTTGTTCTCTCTTCTTTCTTTTCTCATCATGCGATCTTAAAAGGCTTTGCAGGAGTTGAGGCGTAGCCCTCTCCATGGTAACGCTGTCTTCCATTCCTGCACGCACACACACACACACACACACACATCTTCTCTCGTCTCATGATCCTCCCCCCCCGTACGCGCTTCCTCTCCCGTTCCCCTCTCTCTTTTGCTCTCACATGGTCGCTCAGCCTCCCTCTGTCACACACTCACCCTCTCCTGGCTGCGGGTCCACTGCTGATGCTGCACCATCCCCTGACTGCCAGATGTTCACCCCAGCTTTCAAAGCACCCGCCGGGGAGTCGAGGTAAGGTCCCCCCCACTTATTTTGCCAGCAAAACCACAGCAGACATGATGATCAGTCTGCTGGTGACTGATGGGAGCATGTGCATTTGTGCGTGTTCACATCTGTGTGAGAGCTCGAGAGCAGGGGGGAGGCTGGACCCGACACGTGGGATGTGCATACCTGCACAATCAAGTGAAGTGGAAATCTGTTGTCATAATTCCTCGTATTCACGCGAACTTGAGCCTTTCTGGATGTGCTTCGTGTGCAGAGTAGGCGTTCAGAAGTGTTCAAGCTGAGAGAGAACCCTTGGAAGCCTGGTGGCGCGCAAATCGCCTTGCCTGTTATTCTGCAACAGTGCTACACGGGCTGCTGAGACTAATAGCATTTAAATCTCTGACCGTCAACGGCTCTGCTGCAGTGTAAAGCGTGGGGGGGGGGGGGGCAAAAGGGGCTGAAGCGTGAAACTTTAAGCTTTCTTCTGCATCCAAGTGCGCTCACAAGTGCAGAATCCTTTTAGAAATGTTCATGCGTTCATTTCTAAACGCCACCTCTGCACCCCTTCAAGTTAATTTGAAACACCCACTAAAATGCACGGCTGCCAGATTTGACTTTTTTTTTATAGCCATGCCAGAAGAAGTGAATCTGTGCTAAAATATTACGTTCTGTCTGCAGGCAGAGCAGCCCATCTTCACGTACAAACACATTTCCAGCTGCGAGTCTCTGGGGGCTCAATCGTGTTAATGTAGAGCAGGAGTGTGTGCTAGCCCCCCCCCCCTCAGGGAACAGGATCTTCACTGCATGCAGCACAAAAAGAGAACTTCTGAGATGCAGTTGTAGTCATGACACTGCCCACTTGAAACACTCATAATAGCAAATGTTAGAGATAAGAGATTTATTTTTGGATTCTTAAAGGTTCTGGCAAAGTCACTTTGTTCTGAAACATTATCCACATTGCATCATTTTTTTTTTGTGCATACAGACCAGCTTCATTTATATCGCTGTAGAAAACAAACAAAAAAAATGTTAAGGCAAAGTGGTCAAAAAGTTAGCAAATGAAAAGAAAGCAGATTCCATCCATTGATTCATTCATCCATCAATCATTTACACCTGCTTCCTCCTGAAGAGGTTATTCCAGTAACATGAGTGAAAGCCCATCATGGAGTGATCTGATGATGAAAAAATAAATACAAATAAATATGTATCTAAATAAAATTCAGGGAGAATCTTTAGAAGCAAAAATGTAATAATTACAAATATTTCTTTATTTTAGGAATTTGAACTTAAAATGAACATCTTTTGGGGAAAAAAAAAAAAACTTCTCAAAGGGGATTTTATTTTGAAATTTTCTATTTTCTTACTTGCATGCAACATTAAAAAAAACTATTTTTCAGTCCTGTACTAATTTCCCACATGTTATATAAAGTCAACAACATATCAGAGGTAAAAATGAATCCCTAAGGAAGCATCAATTCTCTTCCGTAATGACTAGAAAAGGAAAGCGTTTACCTGATCACTGCTAGCTCCGTGGAGAAAAAGTCTGTGTGTGGGTCAGTCTGGGGGCGGTGCTGGCAGTTCAGACTCTTCCTGGAAGGGGCGGTCCCCCACTTGGTGATGTCACGATGTGAGAACCCACTTGCTTTCATGGATTGGGAGGGGCTGGTTCTCAGACCACAGGTTTTTAGAGGAATACTTCCAAAAACCATTTTGGGGTTTATAGTGAGGAATAAACATAAGTTGTAGGGCGGTCGACCCTTGATCGGATGATTGCAGGTTCGATTCCCGTCTTGCTCGCTCATGTGTTAAAGTGTCCTTGGGCAAGACACTGAACCCCACCTTGCCTTTGGCTGAAGGTTGGCACCCGTGTTTGGTAGCGGTCTGAATGTGTGTGTGAATGGGTCTGTGAGTATAAAGGCTTTGGACCTTGGAGGAAGGTAGAAAAGCGCCATTTACCATTTACCATCAAAAGCTCAAAAAGTTCATTTTTCATGATATAGCTTAAAGGATTTGTAGATTTTTAACCCATTTTAATTTTGACTGTAAATAAGACACTTTTTTATACAAACAACTTCCTTTTCATTGTGTTGGTGGAAATATCCCACTGGAAACACAGATCCTTGGGCAAGACCCTTAAGGCTACTGCCTCCTGAGCGCGGTTCAGCTGCAGCTCACCGCTCCCCCAGGGGATGGGTCAAATGCGGAGAAGAATTTCCCTTTGTGGGATTAATAAAATATTCATTATTATTATTATTATTATTAAAGAAACTTTATAAATGGAACATTGAGACAATTAATTAAATTTTACAAACTAAATGTAACACAGAGCATAAAACAGATCAGCTAAAAACCTGACCTTTAGCCTCCTATGTGTTTTCCTTTGGGGTCCGCATCACCACACCTGACTGTATTGTGGCCGACAGCACCCTCTGCTGGTGGTTTCCGCAATAGCAGTTGTATTGATTTTAGCCAAAAGGGTGTTTGATCAAAACAAGCATATGGATGATTACCTATGGAACTAGAGACTCCATGTGTGTTTTATATTCACTTTTTCCTTATCCTCATTTTTTAAATCCCTGATTACTGATAGAATTTTAAATGTGGGAAAGATTTTCCAAGTAATTTAGCTTTTTTCCCTCCTTTTATTGGTCTGTCATTTTTCAAAAATGAGTTTGAATTTTAATGTTCACTACAATTGACGTACTTACTGTTGTGTTTTACATCCCTATGATTGTGAATTATGTTTACCATTTCAGTCAGACAACTCTTGCAGTAAGAAATATTTATTTGACATTCTTTCCACATNTAAAACACTGCGCGAGTATCTGCCCGAAATACGATAAATCGTCATTTTCTAACATCATTTCTATACTTAGATGTGGGGGACATGTATGCAGATTCTGCAACACATTTTGTCGATTTGTCAATAAAATCCTCCTTTGAACGGTTTGCTCCAAGTGACATGACATTTTAAATAAAATTAAAATTTTAAAAAAAGGACAGTAAAATGAATTTTAAGGAGAAAAATGTCCATCGATTTTTGCAATAGCATGTTTCAATTCTTTGACATCAACATGTACATGTGTTAAAATGTCAATTATTGTTGTTTTACACACATGTGAATTAATAATTAGATGACTATATTTATTAGTATTATTATTTATTTGTGCACTCCCTTGTTTTTTCTAGCTAAGACACCTAGAAGCATTTAAAAAAAATTTGCATCACATACTATTCTGTTTTTAAAATATGTTTTAAGGTTGTGTAATACCAGGACTTTTTTAATGATAAACTTCTCCACATGTTTGCATGTATCCATGCGCACATTCAAAGGTGTTTGCGTGTGCATCATACGTGTGCATGGGCTCATAGGAGGCGTCAATGTCACTTTCATTAAAATCCAACAACAGAGACAGGAAGAATAGGGGATATATAAAAATAGTATGCAGCCTAAACAAGGTTTAGACAAGAGAGTCAGCCAGAAAACTATGAAGGAAAGGTATGGAAACTTTCAAACTCTGCAGTATTTTGAATATGAATTTGAAGTGCTGTTGAGTTAATATCAAAGAAGATTAATAACCTCCATTGTGACAGCTAAACAGTTTTAATAAGTATTTGTTTTCTTTTTTAGCTTCACTGTCAAAAAATGTATTTTCTCTGCAACAGTCAAGATGTTTTAGTTTTGAATCAAACTTTTCTTTTCATCATTTCAAAAGGTCTTAAGATCACTTGAAGGGATGACTTCAGCTGTGGCCCAAAACCTTAAATAACTTTTCATAACTCCTGACTTTTTTCACCTGGCACACGTCCAGAGCGGCAGCTGCAACGGCAGACGCTCTGCTGCCACGACCATCAGAACCAGACTGACTCCTTCCATGTTCCTGTCACTTCCTCACCATGTTCACAGCTCAACTATTCTTAGCAGGAGATGTTTGCACTATCAGACTGCAAACTCCGAAATGTATAAACCAGTCCACATACGATACTGGGATGGCATGTCTTAAAAAAATATCATTCTAGATTCTGACGTGTGTGTGTGTGTGTGTGTGTGTGTGTGTGTGTGTGTGTGTGTGTGTGTGTGTGTGTGTGTTGTGTGTGTGTGTGTGTGTGTGTTTGTGTGTGTGTGTGTGTGTGTGTGTGTGTGTGTGTGTGTGTGTGTGTGTGTGTGTGTGTGTGTGTTTGTGTGTGTGTGTTTGTGTGTGTGTGTGTGTGTGTGTGTGTGTGTGTGTGTGTGTGTGTGTTTTGTGTGTGTGTGTGTGTGTGTGTGTGTGTGTGTGTGTGTGTGTGTGTGTGTGTGTGTGTGTGTATGTATGTATGTGTGTATGTATATATATATATATATATATATACATATATGGGCTGCACGGTATGAGGGTTAGCAAACAGTATAGATAGATAGATAGATAGATAGATAGATAGATAGATAGATAGATAGATAGAGATAGATAGATAGATAGGATATTTTTTTATGAAAGAAAGAGATGCAGTTGTTTCTTTTCTCTCCGCCTCAGACTGACTTGTGGAGTTTTTTCCGTCTGTCATCGCTGACTGCAGAGTTTCACTTTGCCTCTAGAGACTGGATATTGATGCATCTCCCCTGAAAAGGCAGAGAAAAACAATTGAGGCAGCAGCAGCAACTCAACAGCAACATCACCCTACAGCAGACTCCAGCCCTGACCTGACCTGACCTGACCTGTCAGCAGGACTGGGATCACTCTACTGTATCAGAGACAGCCTCCCACATTCGCAGTCTGAAGCCAAAAAAGTCACAATTTGGGAAAATATTTACTGTTGTAATGATAAACAAATTTCCTTTTTTCTATTAATTGTTGCTGAATTTGGATCATTTTTGTTTCATCATATATCTTCCCACCCCACTGTCTGTCTCATATTTCATCTCTACATCATAACTCTAGTGATTATTATTTTGTTTTTGCAAATATTAATGGATTACGGCTACAAAAAAAAGTCATTTTTCATGTCATTTGATCTTCTTTTTCTTCTGTGACAAAATCAACAAATACTTTTTGACAAATGAGTCAGCAGCTGCAGAGGGATTTGCTTTAAACCGCTGTAGCATCTGTTTCTGTTTCTGTTCTCCTGAGTGGAAGATAAGGAAAACTGTCTTGTCCTTCAGGGAAACGCTTAATTAAACTTTCTCTTTTGGTCACATAGTTAGGAAATTGTTTTTTTTTTACCCAGTAAACTGTTGGATGATCCTGTTACTCTCCAAAGCTCATTAAAGCTGTAGTGAAGAGGAAGGTGATTAAAAATTAGCTGGATGTTTGACGGATCAGTGTTGCCTGAAGACAAATACATGCATGAAGGGGAGGAATGGGTGGCAGTTGTGTGGAAACCAGAGGTGGAGTGCACATGCAATGAGTGAGCGCTGGCCAGGCACGGCACACACACGCTAAGGCAGTATCCATGCACATTCAAAGGTGTGTGCACTTAAGGGCTCATAGGAGGCGCCACTGCCACTTTCATTAAAAATCCAACAACAGAGACAGGAAGTATAGGCAAGAGTATAAAATAGTATGCAGCTATGCAAGGTTTAGAATAAGAGAGTTTGTAGGCAGAATATTATGAAGGGAAGATATGGAAATGGGAAGATATGAATTTAAATACTGCCGAGTTAATATGAAGAAGATTAATAACCTCCATTGTGACAGCTAAACGTTTGTCATAGGGATTTGTTTCTTTTGTAGCCCTCAATATCTGTTAAAAGGATTTTTCACAACAGTCAAGATGTTTTTTTATTTTGAATCAATCAAACTTTTCTTTTTATTAAATCAAAAAGTCTTAAGATCACTTGAAGGGATGACTTCACCTGTAAAACTGATCCAAAGCTAAGCAACTAAAAGTAAATAAAGAATGCATTTAAGGCAGCAGCATGAAAAAAGCAGTATTTCAAACAGACGTTCACACTGAAAAAAATCAGACGTTCTCTTTTTTTTTTCCCATTTTTTTTATTAGATTATTTTCTTAACACAGAATACAGTTTTTTGTGTCAAAACAAAAGCAAAGGGAACAGAAGGAGAGGGAGGAAAAAAAAAAAAATAAAAGGTGGGGAGGACAAAAACAGACGTTAGTGGTAGCGGGCTTAACTAAGACATTGTTTCAAGATTCCGCCGAGGGAGCAGAAATACAGTCCATTTCTTCCATCGCATCTTCGAGTTTATGTGCATCTAGCCTTAAGTATTGACAAATATCTTCTCCATGGAGAAAATTTCCTCCATAATGTCTCTCCATTGTTGCAGTGTCGCGCCCACTTCTTAACCAGTTTCTTGTTATTGCCTTTTTTACAGGCTAATATCATCACCTTAAATAGGTATTTGTCTTCTGGACTACACCCATCGAGCAGGGGCCAAAATACAATGTCTAGGGTCCATAACTATTTCCTTGTCCTATGATATCCCGGAAGCGTTTTAACCATAATTTTCCAGAAAGAAGAAATAATTCCACATGACCAAAAAGATGTGAATGGTTAACGTTGAAGTTCCCACATAGCTTCCAACATTGTTGTGAGGTTCCCAGTTGTTTACTCTTATGTGGGGACTAATAAAAACCCGTCAAGTTTTTCCATCCACCCTTTCCATTTTCTAGAACATGTGGAGTTTATGTTGTAGTCCATGATTGAATGCCATTCATCTTCTGGACAGTAAATTTGTAATTCTGATTCTCACTTTTAGGAGTATACAGAGAGTTATATCCATTGACAGCTTAACAAGCATCGTACAGTTTGAAAATGACCTTAAATGTAACTTCTTATACTAATTTCGCCAGCATTTCTATTAATCCTAGCCTGGCCTTGACTATTAAGATATTTTTTTAATCAGATTGTAGAAGTGCCTTTAATTCGAAAAATATTTTAGTAGTCAGCCGTATCCAGCTGAAAACTCCTCTTTTGAG
The DNA here is from genome assembly GCA_037389245.1 of Oryzias sinensis. Lineage (NCBI taxonomy): Eukaryota > Metazoa > Chordata > Actinopteri > Beloniformes > Adrianichthyidae > Oryzias > Oryzias sinensis. Next base: position 25,778,085 of record CM074488.1, read on the forward strand.
CCTTTCTCAAAGGACTTGAAATAGTTTTCCGCCTGTTAACAATGCCGCCATTCCTTTGTCACTCCATTTCTTAAAAATATTGTCCATCTGTCCCGTTCTGTATTTTTGAGATTGTGAGGGCCAGATAAGTAATTTGTAATCTCCACCTATGTTGTATTTATTGACCATGCTCCACCAGATCTTTAATGTCGCTTCTACATCGCTTGATAGGTTTTGTTCTGTGATTTTATTTGTATTTTCTCACCAGTCTTGCTTGTGGTGACATTTACTATAGGTCAACTCGATTTGTTTCTATTTGGAGTGATATTCTGTTGTACACCAACATTCTATGTATCTTAACTGGGCTGCTAAATAGTATTCTCGAAAGCTAGGGAGGCCTAATCCTCCTCTTTCTTTTTCTAGTTGGAAGTGTTTGCTTCCTCACTCTTGGTTTTTCCCCTTCCCAAATAAATCTACTCACTTGTTTGTCCCATTTCACGAACTGAACCTCTGGGATCTGCACTGGCAATGATGAAAAAAGATACAACAATCTAGGTAGCACATTCATTTTATAACTCCTCTATTTTAGTGCTAAGGTCCATGAACAGACTGGTCCATTTTGTTAAGTCTTTTTTTTGGTATTGCATTATTCATCCTACTGTACTTAATCTCATAAAGTTTATCAAGTTTATTGTCAGAAAAACTCCTAAGTATTTTATATTTTCAGCATCCCATTTCAATTTATATCTTGTCTGATTGAAATTGCTGGTTTATAATTTATGCAGTAATTGGGTGCATTTTAGAAATATTTAATTTGTATCCGATTTCTCAAAATCCTTCAGTGAATCGCTAGAGTTTAGGGAATGCTAGGTCTGGGTTCTGTAGATAAATAATAATATCATCTGCAAAGAGCCCTATTTTTTGTTCTTCCCTTCCTATCGCCAAGTTCTCTGTCAAGTTTCCATTTATTTTCATTCTGGCTGTCAATTTATGGTATAATGCTTGTATACATTTACGCTTTTTCCTTTTTAACCCTGAAATTGTCTTTACCAGGAGTAGTAAGCTACAAAAGATTTGGTCCTCTGAACAGGATGAAAAGATGGCCATTAGATGGATGCAGAGGTGAATGACGGATTCCGAATCAAGTTAAATATTTCAGAAAAAGCTACACCCTTACCTTCTCACTGTTACCATGAGAGGCTTTTCATGAGATCTTGGTTTGTTATTATGTGATAGAAATTTTTCTGAGCTTAAAAAAAAAGCAGAAATATCTCTTTTTCTAATCAGCAGCTTTTTTTCATTAAAAAAAAATGTTTGATAAGAACAAATAAATCCTGGAGACAGTCAAGACATTTTTTAATTTATTTATTTATTTATTTTCACAAACAATAAACACTATCCTATAATGTAAACTGTTATAAATAGAAACCAACATGCTTTTTGTAATTTTTTTATGTCTTTCCTTTTTTTTTGTTCGTGGTCTCTTCTTTTTTTGCATAATTGTGTTTCATAAATTACACTATGCTGCTACAAAAAAGAAAATACATTTCTCTGTAGCTCCATTAGAGCAGTAGTTTCAGAAGCTCCTGTGCCGCCACCTGTGTTAGTTATTACTATCAGCTTGCCGTTACTCTGCGCCTAAGGGGTAAGTCTAAGGCAGTTATTACTATGATAGTCTTGTGAAAATGATCCAACAATTTGTGACTTCGAGAAACAGGTCTGCTCTCCCTTTCAATATTTTGCTTTTGAGAGTCATTAGGAAATTGAGACACATCTTAGTTTTTGTTGTTTTTTTTTTCATGCAAATGACTATATGCCCATTCGCAAGCAGCATGTGCAGTGAAGATCATGCTGAAAGGTGACTTGATAAAAGCATTCTCGTTTTTCACTTCGCATTCATTTTCATGCAAAGTTCTGCAGATGGATGAAAACATAGCTGCAGGCTGGCCTCGTGTTGTCTGTGTGGGTCCCTGAAAGTGATATAAACGATCGTGATTCATCTTGATGAGACGGAGGCCATTAAGGCAGTGCATCCGCTTTCTGACTAGAATTCAGCATCCCATTCCAGAAAACCTCAAATGGACTAATAACCTATTAGAAGCGCAGAAAGGGAGTGGTCTGGGAGTCAGGGAGAGATAAATTGCAAGAAACAGAAAGGTCTCACGTCTCTACGGGCACATATGCCACCCTTTGGGAATCCATCTAATTGCTATTTCCCTTAGAACAAGGCCAGAAGAGACTGCAGAAGGCATTAAAGAAATAAAAGTTTATAAAGATAAACATCAGGTTTCTTGTAGAATAATAGGCACCAGAGACAGAAAGTTATCGATGAATAAACCAAAGGGAAGTCTAGAAAATAGGATTAATGGGAGAGAGAAAATTGAGCCACAAGAAGCAAATGTGAACAATAAAGGCAAATTGCAGTTTAGTGAGATCCCAGCGAGGTCTTATTACCCAGGTATCCTGTTTTGTTCATTGCAGTAAGTAATTACACTGATCCACCAAAGATCAAAAAATGACTTTTGTTTTTTTTTCTCAAGAGAGATACACCTATAAAATGCTAATTTATCCAAATTAAATTTTAAGTCTTTGCGAAGCTATTTGAACAAACGCGGATTGTTATTCATCAGTGCTCCCTCAGCAGGTTTATTTTGGCAGCAATACCTGTTGAAAAGCTCAGTTGATTGCTTGTAGACAATACATGAGAAACCAGGATTCGCTTCTCTAGGGCGCCTATTAGCTTCATCCAATTCAATACATTTATAGAGTCCAATGTTATAACACAGTTGCCTCTAACGGGCTTCACTTAATTGTACAAAAACATAAAATCCATTATAAAATACAATAGATGATTGCTAAACTAAACAGACTAAGTTAGACTGGGCATCCCTGCCCTTAGACCCTCCTTCTCGGTATGACAAACCACAATCTAACCTGATGTCAGGGAAAAACCTTAGGGGTGTCCACATAGAGGAGGGAGACAGGCGATGTACCAGAACTCTTAAAGAAAAATTAACCTATCTAAATCTACAACTACACGTTTAAATAGTCCAGCAGTTGGGCTATGGAGTTGGGGGACAGCTGGGGGGCGTGAGACGAGCTGGAGGTAGGATCCACAGCCAAGAACAGGAGCACTGACGAGCCAGAGGCGAGGTACACAGTCAGGTACAGCAGCACGGACGACATAAGCGGAGGTTTCGCCCTCTTTCCCCACTCCCGCCCACCTGACGTGAGGTGGAAGAGGGACAATGTGAATCACACTGTGCCAAACACATGGATGTCTGTGGCCAGTTGGCAGATGTTTCATGCGACACACAGGCCCGCATGAAACATACGGTCTTATGCTACATTCACACCAGGCAACACTGATCCAAGTCAAGAATGCACTAGACGTAAGTTCTGGAATGTGCTTTCAAAGTGGACTTTCACTACCCCTATGATAGCTCAAGCAATTCACAGCTGAAGAGGTTTGGTGCAAAGCGTGCAACTGAGAATCTTAAGTGGTCCCTTGAATGCACTTTGCGTCTAGTCTGAATGAGAGCATTTGACCGCAGGTACAGTGTTAAAAAACATCCATTCACACTTTTTTTCTACAAATATGATGCAAATGATAAGTCAGAAGAAAAACACTATAAATAATAATGGCTTGGATTTATCTGTGTTTTTTCCAGACGCCAAAGTTACCACAGTGTGTCCATTATCCATTCAGTCCTCATTCATACTGGTGATGGGGTAACCACTGATCTAGCCACCACTGCGGGCTGTGGGTACATGGGAAAAATTTGATCATTTTGCCTGGGGTAGGCTGACAGAGGAGTAGCTGCCAGTTCGCACCAACGGTCACTGGGACATTCATGCACATTCACACACCAGTGGAGCGACACTCGAGGCATGAAGGGGGAGTGTGTTGCCCAATGACACAACAACAGTTGACTGGGGGGAGCGGGGATCGAACCGCTGACCCTTCAGTCATTGGAAGACCTGCTCTCAACCGCCTGAGCCACTGCCCCCTTATCACAAGATGTAAGGGTCAGGAACAAAGAAGTAGATGAGTCAAAGGTGTGATGTACTAACCCCCCAAATCCTGTGGACCGCGCAAGGGCTTCTAAGTACCGTTCACGTGACAAGCAGGCTTCTTGAACGCAACCTGACTGTTAGAAATGAGAAAATTAGTCAGAGCATAGTTGTGGGCATCCACACACTACAGGCACTGACATATTGTGCACATCCTGTGCATGCTGTCAGTAAAGAGTCAGTACGCACACATTACTAATGACTACAGTGTAGCATTGCTACATCATATAATGCCATCACCCGTATGTCATACGTGCATAACACTTACATTGTCCTCACAATTACTTCACGATACACTACCACACGCACGAAAATCGTACATACCATTTTCAAAGACCTATCTTGAGGTGGTTCAAGGGAACTGCAGGACACACCTGTGCTTTTTCTACCATGCATCAACTCTTTTCTACAACCTTTCACGGAATGGGACAACCCACCCATATGGGCCAACCCCCAGAGGGCCATGCTAATTGTTAAATGGGCGATGCTTTTTCAAACACATTTTTTTGTGGGTTCTAACATCATTATTAATATATTAACCAAATTATAGTGTACAAAAGCCTTAACTGGAAATTGGTATCACAATTCAAGTAGGCTTATTTCATATTTTTGAAATTGTATTGGTTTTAAGTAGGGGTGGGTTGATAAAATCGATAAAAACTAATCTCGAATCAATCCCAGCTAATAACCTAATCCATAAAAGTAGAGATTGATCTTTTATACCTTTTCCGGTAACTTAACGCATAACAGCAGCAAGAGCCAAAGTCTGCTAACTTGATGCTAACGTATAATGGAATTCTAAGGATAGCTAATGCTAACGCCAGTCGAATCTAAGCATACATTGCTGACTGAACAGCGCTTCTTACCACCGGCAAGAATTTTTCAAACTATTTTAAGGTAACATTTTTTAAAAGTAACCAATGGTGGTATAAAGCACAGTTTTTTGCACAAACCTTCTGAAATAAAGTGTAATGCCTAAGTGCCAGCTCTACCTAGTGGCCAAATTAAAAGGCCCTTCAGGAGAGCCAGAACATAATGATCTGCACTTTTTTGTTGTGACACTGTATGTTGTTAACAAATACATTGCCTTATTTTTCACTAATGCATTTTGCAGTATGTGAACTGTATCAGATTCTACACATATGTGTAAACTGTAAAATTGTGCAGATTTCAAATCAAATCAAATCAATGGATCAGAAGAATGATCCACCAACCCATTCAGGCTCTAGAATCGATTCTGGAAATTATTGGTGACACCCAGCCCTGGTTTTAAGGTGATTCTCTCAAAAAATTCCAAATGCCTGTCACTTCAGTATGGCTCGAAATATGTATTCCTTTAACATGTCAAACATAATACTGCAATGAATCTGATAAGTGCTGGTATAAACAGGTTCTATAAACAGGTTCTGCTTAGCTGAAATTTTATTTGAAATGGTTTATTTCAAGCAATCACGGAATAATGCACAAAACAATACAATAATCATTCACACGTTCATTCAAAGACTTATTAAATTTAGGATATATATAGTTATCAAGAATTTTGGAGTATACAGCACACCCTGATTACAAAGCTGCACCCAATTTTTCACGCATTTAACATCTTTTTGAACATACACAAGCTGCGACACATGTCACATATATTAGGCAATGTGGTCATCCTGACAAAATGACATCCTGACTCTCAAGGAGGTGTGATTAAGTAGCACACTGAGTGAGACAGCCTTGCCTCAGGCTCATATATTCAAGTACACCTACATGCCAAACAGCATGGACCTCTATTCTGTTCCACAAGTTCCTCAGTTAAGGTTTTCTTTATTTTATTTTATTTTTAGTTTTTGACTTATTGACAATCTATATCATACATAAAAATTACAAACAGTAACCATATAATCAACATTACATCCTCAGTTATGATGAGGAATTTACATCCGTTATCCCCATCCCATGAGTCTTAGGGGCTAAAGGCGGGCTAACGCTCGCTCCGCCATTAATTGTTAAATGGGTTTAAGAATGAGCAAGAGCAGCAGCATGGAGGGGTGAAAGGAATAGCCTCCTTCCACTCTGTGTCGCGCAGAATTATGGGAGTACAGGCTGGTTAAAAAAACACACCAGTAAAAATAAAGCAGCGGGCGACTGAGAAGCTGCCGCTACCAGTGCGCAATGGCCCCAGCTGCCAAGACGCTTGGCTGTAGTTTCCTTCCACAACAAAACACTGCTGTCTATCGTACGCCTTCTGCGCTCTGCGTCACAAGCGGGCTCTTTTGTCCCAATTCCTATCTTTCCGACACGCCCGGGGCGGATGAGTTAATCCATGTGTGGGAGCCCAGACTGCTATCGGTCCCGCAGGCTCCTATGTGATCGAGCAGCAGAGAACAGAGGTTCCAGGCCCACACGGAGGCTGCTGGGGATTAATGCAAAAATTCCGCCAGTCCTTAGAAACCGTGTAAACAACCATGTGAATTCTTGTTTCCAGTCGTGTCGCTTACGCTCAGCCAAGCTGCAGATTCAGCTTTTCCTCGCATGGATCTGGCGTTCATCCGGTGCTAAATGTTGTTAGCATGTTAGCTCACCCAACCGTGACGCTCACAAAAAAGAACTTCGACCAAACAGATTAAAAAATAAAAATGACATTTAACAGGCGCCTATAATAACCATAACATAACAATAATAAACGTACGTTTAAAAGATCATCTAGTGTATTACGGAGCTGCTAATAGATGGACTAGTGTCACCATGACTCTGAGGTAACTACCCTGAGCATGCACTGTTCTCTCCATCACGCAGCTGTACCGCTTTTCCAAACCCGCTGGTGATGGTGGATTTTTTCACACTGCTTTTTAACTTGAAAGCTGCTTATTGTGGTGGCAATCACGCACGTTGGGTCTACGGCACCAAAGGCCTCTGGGATGCGCTGGGCATGCATAGTGTTTCTTTTTTGTTGAACCATGACTGAAGTGTTCAAGACCTGAAGTCAAGTCCATGCTGTGAAAATGACTTGTGGCTTGGAGTTGAATAGAGAAATCAAACCATTCACTGAGTCCGGCAAAGCACGCACACGTGGCTGCCAAGTAAATCCATAAATTAATACACATCAGAATAAGCCGCAGGGCTGTAAGAGAAGGATAAAAAGTATCGGCTTGTAGTCTGAAATTACGTAATTAGGAATTGCTGGGCTTTTTAAGTTGACAGCTATTCTTTTTGGTGATTTCTAATATTTTCAAAGGGTTAGACGGAATTATTTTTACTCTTCTTGAGTGTTCAAATGATAAAAGTAACAGACTGTTTTGCTAAGGCAAAGTAAAGTTGTTGTTTTGTTCCTCGCAAGTTGGTATCTATCGCATGCTCTCTTTGCGCTGCTACAGAAGCTACTTTATCAGGCCTGTTTCAGAAAGGAGGTTCAACCAACTCTGAGGTTGAACTTGAATCCTGGAGTTGGATTAATCGAGATTAACAATCCTGAGTTTCTTGTTTCAGAGAAGCTTGATCCGAGTTAGATCAATCAACTTGGAGTGGACTGATTCGAGGTGAGCAAGTTAGCGCACCGCTGCCTTCCAAGTAGCTTTTCATTATCAATGGAGCGCGAGATATCAATAGTCACCATGGCAAACTGCGGAAAAAGAGGTTCGCGTATTTTCGCCAGCTGAGCTTGACGTGCTGCTGCAGAGTTACAGTGAATATGAGCAGATATTCCAGAAGAAAAGCAACACCGCTGCATCTGCAAAACAGAGACAGTTAGCGTGGAAAACATAGCTGCTCGAGTTAATGCCTAAGTTTCCATTTAAATCATTGTTATAAAAATATTGGCTGGTGGCTAATCCTAAATAGCGGAAGGTGTGAAATAAAAAATGGCGATATTTCGTGTACTTTTGAAGTGGTTATTCTGGTGTAAATGCATGAAATGCCGTGATGGACAAGACAGAATCAATCTGTGAAAAGGCCTTTAACGCCGGTAATGTTTAAGAAGGACTTTTGTTAACCTTCCTCTTGCAAACGTTGGTCAGGCTTAATATTAATACATGCAATTGTGCTTTAAAAGTGAACTTTTGTCTGCTGTTGAACTCCGCCATGCCGAAGACTTCTCCTTTTTCTCGCCTGGATCGTGGTCAGAAGCGCAGGGGAGATTTCAGGGCCGAAGGAATTCTCTCTTCACCACTCTGAAACCCTCAACCTCCAGAGCGGATTAAGAATGACTCCAAAAACAGTTATTCTGGGGAATGACACCTTCTTTATTTAACTAAGTGTCTGCCCTCCTAACACACAATATATACCACGCACACACTGGCCTGCGCCCCCCCCCATCTTCACCTGCACCCTCCTTGTCTCTCGTGGACGACCAGCACACACACACTGCAACATCACCCTTGTATTGATGAAGTGGTGTAGGTGTATGTGGATTAAGAAAGCAAGCAGTGCTAGAAATTGTGTTTCCAAAGTAATTGTTACATTAATCTAATTCAATGTCCCTGATTTCATTTTTCATGTAGATGCAATCCTGCAGGAATTAAAAAGAACATGGCAGCAGCTAATGAAGTATAAAACATAATTAATCAGGTCAAATTTGGCGCTGCCGTTGATGTAGGCTTTGTTGACAATATTTGACATATGAAACATCTACATAGCAATACATATCTAATGTTGTTTTATTGTATATATGGAATTGACTGGCAACGTAAAAATCTAACGCTAAACAAAAACGATGGGAAATGACAAAAATCGAGTCTTCTCAAAATCTCGTGACGAGGTAAATATAATTTCCTATGAATTAATGCAGCTCTCCTGCCTATTGGGTCTCTCCAAAAAGGAAGGCTATTTGTTACTTAGGACTGGCTTCCTGTGTGACGGAAATGTGGGCAATGAAGGTTAAAGCGAAAATACTACTGCCTTTTAAAAAGGAGGGGACCGGCAGAAACTTTGAGTTTGGAGAATAAAACCTGCTCCCGACCAGGTTAGGTTCACAGCATAAGTAACCATGGACACTGACTCCGAGTATAAGTTACCTCTCTTTCAGAAACGGGTTTGACTTACTCTGCTTTCTCTGGTTTAACAAACCTCCCATTCTGAAACGGAAAAGCCAGGGTTTCCCTGATTTCAGGGTTAACATACTCAGAGTTTACACTTAACCTCCTTTCTGAAACAGGCCCCAGGATCCACAGATGTTGGGATGCTGGACTTTCTGTTACATCTGAAGCTTCCATCACAAAAAGTGTAACGGAACTTCTTTTGCGCAGTATCAGTTTAGTGGGTATGGGCCAATCTCTCTTGCTTAACCCATTTTTCTTTTTTATTCTGTCAGATCTAAACAATGTTAATTTTCCAAAAGGAGAACGCCTACTGAAATGTATTCGTCTCAAGAGTACGCCCTTTCGACTTAATCTTGCTTTTAATCAAATTTTGCTTGTATTGGCCCCAACCAGGGAAAAGCCTATTGAAAAGGATGGGTGTATTGTAAGCAATCAAAGATAAATAAACAAAGAACTAAAAATATATTTGAAAAAAAAAATCAGTCAACGAATCATCACCCTTACAGGTCACTTGATTGACATGCAGAATGGCCAATTGAACATCCTCTGATACATATGTCAGTGTTTTTAACTACACTGAGCGCACTTTCTGCTCCTGTTTTTGTCTGGATCCCCGGTGGAGGATCACTCCGGCCAGCAGGAGCATTTATTAACGCCCGGCCATAATAATCTCTAGACCTTTAAACAGAGAAGGGGCAGCCATTTGCTCAGCAGTGGTTAACGAGCTTCATATACAGGCACGTTCAGTGTTTTCTACAACACGCTTTTAGCATACAGTGTCCTCACTGGACTGTTGCCACTTACACACTAGTGCATACTACAGTTGGCAGAGGCTTTAGGGTGGGGAAATGTCAGTTTTATTTGCCAGTTCCATCTCTGATATAGGCGAAAGACTTGCGTCATGGAAATCCTGCAGAACACAAAGCTCAATTGTTGATTCCTCCTTCATTATCACTTAATGGTTAGGCACTTCCTTATGGAATTGAAATGGACATTACACACATGTCACTACCATCATCTGGTTTATCTTTATCTTTCATGACCACTGGAATGTATTTTTTGTATAAAAGAGCCCAAAAACGGAGGAGATAATTACTAGCCAGAATGGATATTTAAACATCGAAGCCTGAAATGTGCATTTCAGAATTTATTATCAAACCATTTGAGTACATAACCAACTGCTATAACTGAATTACATAAGTTTAGTCCCATCTTTGTGGAAGCACGCCTAATCCCTCGTTCAAATGTGAATGTTGCTCCTAGTGTGGTGGTTGACGCTGACAAATGTCCAAAATTGGAACTGTTTTCTCTCAAGATATGTTTATTGCTGTCCTGTACTGTTAATCAGGAAAACGCCTGCATTTCCAACATCATTACAACACTTTCACATCAGTCTCATCCATTAATTGAATGCAGTGTATCTCGTGTTTCATGAAGCTCTTACATTTTTGCGGATTTTGTTAAAAAATGCGAGGTAAAAATATCAATAATAATGTTTGAGGTAGCTCCAATTTAATTGATTCTGCCCCTCCTCTTAATGTTCATTGTTGCTATTGACTTCAAAATCAGTGCCTTTTAAACTTTTAAAGTCTGACCCAATTGCTTGGCTCCAGATGTGATTTCTTCTTCGGGTTCTTTTTGGTTTTAGGTTAACAATATTGTGTGAGTTACTGTTCCAATAATCACCTTTTTATATGCACCCTTCACGATATTGTTTCTTGCTGTAGTGTGCCTTTGAACGACTCAACACAGTCTCCGTCATACTGTCACTGCATTAACCACTTCACGCATTAAGCCGCTAATTTGCAGCGTTCCCTTAAATCCAGGACTAAGCTTAATTTAGCATCACCTTGAATGGCAGCCATATCAAGTTTTTATATGATTGGAAATAAAATTAAGGGCATTGAGGAGTTAACCTTAGAAATGTAACAACAGAGAACTATTGTGTCCTCTTACTATGTGTTACATGTATTGCATATTGTTTATAACTTTCAGGCAGTCCTTTTAAAACCATAGCAACAAGAACACAACCACTCAACACGTCACCTGCATTGTGCAGGGGTATGATAGTGATCACTGCACCCATATTACAGTCTGTGATTATTTCAGAATTTGTCTTCTGTTGTGATGTTATGGTAGTGCAAGAAAACATGATACAGGGCTTCTTCTTGCACATCAGTACATCTATTACTTTATTGATCTGAATGAATATTACCACCATGGGTCTAAAAGTTGAATCAGCTCAGCATGCACATCCACATTTTTCTACTTTAGCTTCACCCCTTGACTCTCATTCATTAGTCCTAATAAATATAAATGTCCAAATTTAGCGTCCAAAAGCTGATACTACTTTTTATCTGGCTGCCTGCCTCATATCCCAACTTTTTTTATATATCACATTTTATAAATCACAACTTTTGTATGGCAAAGAAATCATGAGGAATTCCTCAGAGCTGCTTAACCCTTGTGCTATCTTAGATGACCCCACCCTTTACATTGACGTGTTCTCCCTACCATGACAAAGGTGGATAAAACACCTGTGCTTTTTCTACCATGCATCAACTCTTTTCTACAACCTTTCACGGAATGGGACAACCCACCCATATGGGCCAACCCCCCAGTTAGTTAATCCTCTTCACCCCTGTCGGGGCATAGGGCGTCTACTAGGTCTCTCCAGCCTCTCCTGTCCTGGGCCGCGGTTTCTAACTGGCCCCATGATAATCCAAGAGATTTGGCTTCCGCCGCCGTTATTCTCTGCCATGTTGTTTTGGGCCGTCCTGGATTTCTTTTGCCTTGTGGGTTCCACTTTAGCGCTTGGCGAGTGATACTGTTTTGTGGTTTTCGGAGCGTGTGTCCGAGCCATCCCCACTTTCTCCTTTTGATTTGATTCTCCACTGCCTCCTGTTTGGTTAACTTCCAAAGGCATTCGTTCGTGACTCTGTCTTGCCATCTGATTCTAGTGATGGTCCTGAGACATCTATTGACGAAGGTTTGGAGTCTATGGATTGCGGATTTGGTCGTGCGCCATGTTTCGCATGCGTATAACAGCACAGATTTTATGTTTGTATTGAAAATTCGGAGCTTTGTTGCCTGGGTGATGTGCTGGGATGACCAGATAGGTCTAAGCAACCCCCCAGAGGGCCATACAATTACAAATGTATGTGATGCTTTTCAAACATCACATTTTTGTGGGTTCTAACATCATCGGCTAACATGGTCATTAACCAAATTACAGTGTACAAAAGCCTTAACTGAAATGGGTATCACAATTCAAGTAGACTTATTTCTGTTATTTTTGAAAATTGTATTGGTTTTAAATAGGGGTGGGTTGATAAAATCGATAAAATCAATCTGAATCAATCCCAGCTTAATAACTCAATTCATAAAAGTTGAGATTGATCTTTTATACCTTTCTATTTCCAGTGACTCAATGCAGAACAGCAGCAAAAGCTAAAGTCTGCTAACTTGATGCTAACGTATAATAGAATTCCCCATGGGATAGCTAATGCTAACGCTCAGTCGACCTAAGCATACATTGCTGACTGAATGAACAGCGTTCTTTACCACCGGCAAGAATTTTTCAAACTATTTTAAGGTAACATTTTTTAAAAGTAACCAATAGTGGTATAAAGCACAGTTTTTTGCACAAACCTTCTGAAATAAAGTGTAATGCCTAAGTGCCAGCTCTACCTAGTGGCCAAATTAAAAGGCCCTTCAGGAGAGCCAGAACATAATGATCTGCACTTTTTTGTTGTGACACTGTATGTTGTTAACAATACATTGGTTTATTTTTTTCACTAATGCATTTTACAGTATGTGAACTGTATCAGATTCTACACATATGTGTAAACCGTGTACCGGTAGATTTCAAAATCAAATCAAATCGAATGGATCAGAACAATGATCCATCAAATCAATTCAGGCTCTGGTGAATCGATTCTGGAAATTATTGGTGACACCCAGCCCTGGTTTTAAGGTGATTCTCTCAAAAAATTCCAAATGCCTGTCACTTCAGTATGGCTCGAAATATGTATTCCTTTAACATGTCAAACATAATACTGCAATGGAATCTGGATAAGTGCTGGTACTATAAACAGGTTCTGCTTAGCTGGAAGTTTTGATTTGAAATGGTTTATTTCAAGCAATCAAGGAATAATGCACAAAACAATACAATAAGCATTCATACATTCATTCAAAGACTTATCAAACTTAGGATAAATATGTAGTAGGTTTAGGGGATGTCATCTGCACTTGGTTTTAAAGTTGGAAGACGTACTGTTCATTGCATTTCTCTTTGTAGTGGATAGAGTACACAACATTACTCTGTTTGTAGCTGGGAATTTTGTCCTTTGGATGAACCAGTTTTGGTCTGAGGGTATCCACTGCAAAGAGAACTCCAATGAACAGTATATAGGAGAAACCAAACAACCTCTACACAAGCGGCTTTACCAACATCGCAGAGCCAACCCAAGTGGACCTGAGTCTGCAGTACATCTCCACCTGAAGGCCACAAACCACTCTTTCGAGGACAGTGAAGTCCAAATTCTAGCCAGAGAGAAAGGATGGTTTGAGCGAGGAGTGAAAGAAGCCATCTTTGTCAAGAAGGATAAACCTTCCCTTAATAAGAATGGTGGTTTCAGGTTTATTCTTCCATCCATCTACGGCAGTGTTTTGAAACCTAAACAAACCAAACCAGTTCCACCTGAGTCGTTAACCGCTGAAAGAGACGACCAATTTGGAGAGGGAGTCACTGACTCCCCAACCCCCAGCTGGGGACAAAGGACTATTAACGACCCGAAACCATGTAGGCTAAGGGGACAACACCTCCAGTTTCAGGTCTGACTCCTCCCCCATGAGCGCATATATACCAGCTCTTAGACCAGTTATTTCAGAATTGACAAAGCCTCTTGGATAAGAGGCGAAACGTCTTCCAACTTTAAAACCAAGTCCAGATGACATCCCCTAAACCTACTACAATGGAACCAACCTGGATGAATGAGAGTCTTCATAGACATGTTAGGATAAATATAATTAATTAGGAATTCTGGGGTTTTTAAGTTGACAGCAATATTTTTATGATTCTAATATTTTAAATGTTCTTTGCGTGTTCTTTGCGTGTTCAAATGATAAAAGTAACAGACTTTTTTGGTTAAGGCAAAGTAAAGTTGTTTTTTTGTTCCCGGTAATACTAAGTTACCCGACGGGCTGCTCTCTTTGGTGCTACAGAAGCCATTTTATCAGGATCCACAGATGTTGGGAATGCTGACTTTCTAAAGCATTCAGCTTCCATCACAAAAAGTGTAACGGAACTTCTTTTGGCAGTATCAGTTTAGTGTGGTGAATATGGGGCCAATCTCTCTAGCTTAATCCCATTTTTTCTTTTATTCTTGTCAGATCTTAAACAACGTTAATTTTCCAAAAGGAGAACCGTCTACTGGAAATGTATCTGTCTGCAGAGTACGTCCTTTCGACTTAATCTTGCTTTTGCATCAAATTTTTTTTTGAAGTTGGCCTAAACCAGGGGTGCTCATTGAAAAGGATGTGGGTGTATTGTGGGCAATCAAAGATAAATAAACAAAAAAAATAAACATATATTTGAAAAAAAAAAATCAGTCAACGAATCATCACCCTTACAGGTCACTTGATTGACATGCAGAATGGCCAATTGAACATCCTCTGGAACATATGTCAGTGTTTTTAACTACACTGAGCGCACTTTCTGCTCCTGTTTTTGTCTGGATCCCCGGTGGAGGATCACTCCGGCCAGCAGGAGCATTTATTAACGCCCGGCCATAATAATCTCTAGACCTTTAAACAGAGAAGGGGCAGCCATTTGCTCAGCAGTGGTTAACGAGCTTCATATACAGGCACGTTCAGTGTTTTCTACAACACGCTTTTAGCATACAGTGTCCTCACTGGACTGTTGCCACTACACACTAGTGCACATACTCACAGTTGGCAGAGGCTTAGTGGGAAATGTCAGGCTTTTATTTCACAGTTCCATTCTGATATATGAAAGACTTGGTGTCATGGAAATCCTGCAGAACACAAAGCTCAATTGTTGATTCCTCCTTCATTATCACTTTAAAAATGGTTAGCACTTCCGTGAATTGAAATGGACATTACACACATGTCACTACCATCATCTGGTTTATCTTTATCTTTCGTGACCACTGAATGTATGTTTTGTATAAAGGGCCCAAAAACGGAGTAAGATAATTAATACATGAATGCGAGAGTTTTAAACACGGAAGCCTGAAATGTGCATTTGCACGTACATCAAACCATCTATACATAACCAACCCACATAAACTGGACATAAGTTTAGTCCCATCTTTGTGGGTTAACGTGTCTAATCCTTGTTCAAATGTGAATGTTGCTTCCAGTGTGGTGGCTGACGTTTTGGACAAATGTCCAAAATTCGACTGTTTTCCAAGATATGTTTTCCATTGCTGTCCTGTACTATTAATCAGGAAAACGCCTGCATTTCCACATCATTAAGCATCACTTTCACATTGGGTCTCATCCACTAATTGAATGCAGTGTATCTCAGGTTTCTATGAAGCTCTTACATTTTTGTGATTTTGTTAAAAATGTATGAGGTAAAAATAACAATAATAATGTTTGAGGTAGCTCCAATTTAATTACCCGGCCCCTCATCTTAATGTTCATTGGTTGCTATTGGACTTCAAAATCAGTGCCTTTAAACTTTAAAGTCTGATCCACTTGCTTGGCTCCAGATGTGATTTCTTCTCTTCGTCCTTTTTGATTTTGTATCAACAACATTGTGTGAGTTACTGTTCCAATAATCATCTTCTTTTTATATGCACCCTTCACGCATATTGTTTCTGCTGTAGTGTGCCTTTGAACGACTCAACACAGTCTCCGTCATACTGTCACTGCATTAACCACTTCACGCATTAAGCCGCTAATTTGCAGCGTTCCCTTAAATCCAGGACTAAGCTTAATTTAGCATCACCTTGAATGGCAATAACATTGAAAACAGTTTTTTTTTATATGATTGGAAATAAATTAAGGGCATTGAGGAGTTAACCTTAAAAATGTGAATTAACTATTGTGTCCCCCCTAACTATGTGTTACATGTATTGCATATTGTTTATAACTTTCAGGCAGTCCTTTTAAAACCATAGCAACAAGAACACAACCACTCAACACGTCACCTGCATTGTGCAGGGGTATGATAGTGATCACTGCACCCATATTACAGTCTGTGATTATTTCAGAATTTGTCTTCTGTTGTGATGTTAGTGGTGTGCACAGGCTGATGATACAAGGCTTTCCTTTGCACATCAGGCACATCTATTACTTTTATTGATCTGAATGAATATTAACAACTTCATGGTCTAAAAGTTGAATCAGCTCAGCATGCACATCCACATTTTTCTACTTTAGCTTCACCCCTTGACTCTCATTCATTAGTCCTAATAAATATAAATGTCCAAATTTAGCGTCCAAAAGCTGATACTACTTTTTATCTGGCTGCCTGCTCTACATCCCAACTTTTTTTATATATCACATTTTATAAATCACAACTTTTGTATGGCAAAGAAATCATGAGGAATTCCTCAGAGCTGCTTAACCCTTGTGCTATTTTAAATGACCCCACCCTTACATTGACGTGTTCTCCCTACCATGACAAAGGTGGATTAAGGTGGAAAGATTTCATGTAATCCATGGACACCAGTGAAGATCACAAATCATTGAAGAAAAAAGGTTCAGAGCACTGTCTAGTGGGTCTAGATGACCCAACTCCCAACGTTAAAGTGCCTAGGATAGCACAAGGGTTAAAGGACTGAAAGGAAAAGGAAGGTGGCCAAAGAGCCTCTTGGGATATTTATTAAAACAAAACAAAAAGTTAAAACTGCTTTTTCAGATAAAGGGCTCACGAACAACTCAAATCAGTTACTCTCACTAAATGCAGGCGCGATGACTTAACATACATCACTTACCCGCAAACCTGCACCCAATAGTTGTAAAGGAGAAACATTTCATCCTTTGCCAAATAATATCATCACACATGTGTATAGTGATAATAAAAGATATTCTGAAATCACATTTTCAGCTGAAAAAGCATAAAATAAAATCACTCAGCAGGTGCACTCCCATTAAGACTTTTCCTATTCTAGTTTAAAATATCTTTGCCTCTTTGGCTTCATTCTAGAGGTGTAACAATTCATTTTAACAAGGATTTAATTCATATCATAATTTGTGGTTGCTGATAGGATTTCTCAATTCTTTGACCTAAACCAGCGACTCAGAGAGAAATACCTGGTACTGAACAGAACGGTTAAGTTGTCCAGATTATTTAGAT
Source organism: Oryzias sinensis (assembly GCA_037389245.1). NCBI lineage: Eukaryota > Metazoa > Chordata > Actinopteri > Beloniformes > Adrianichthyidae > Oryzias > Oryzias sinensis. Next base: position 25,795,491 of record CM074488.1, read on the forward strand.
TTCTTTAAGATAATCAAGTGTAAATTAAATATGTGTACAAACAAACAAGTAAACAAAAATGAATGTCAAATCCATTCCCATTTTAGATTCCTAAAGTTCAGCCCACTCTTGTTTATCCACATCCAAATAATCCAAAGAGAACATTATTAGAACATTCTAGCACACTGTATGGTCACATGACTTTGCTGAATTCAAAGTGTTTAAAAAAATTGGACTGGAATGATGGTTGATCAGTTTTTGATGACATCTCATGTACAGTACAGACTAAAGGTTTGGACACACTTTCCCATTAAAAGAGTTTTCTTTATTTTCATGACTATGAAAATTGTAGATTCACACTGAAGGCATCAAAACTGTAAATTAACACCTGTGGAATTATATACATAACAAAAGTGTGAAACAACTGAAAATATATCATATTCTAGGTTCTTCATAGTAGCCACCTTTTGCTTTGATTACTGCTTTGTACACTCTTGGCATTCTCTTGATGAGTTTCAAGTCACCCGAAATGGTCTTCCAACAGTCTTGAAGGAGTTCCCAGAATGCTTAGCACTTGTTGGCCCTTTTGCCTTCACTCTGCGGTCCAGCTCACCCCAAACCATCTGGGTTGGGTTCAGGTCCGGTGACTATGGAGGCCAGGTCATCTGGTGCAGTACCCCATCACTCTCCTTCTTGGTCAAATAGCCCTTTCACAGCCTGGAGGTGTGTTGGGAGTCATTGTCCTGTTGAATAATAAATGATGGTCCAACTAAACCCAAACCGGATGGAATAACATGCTGCTGCAAGATGCTGTGGTAGCCATGCTGGTTCAGTATGCCTTCAGTTTGGAATAAATCCCCAACAGTGTCACCAGCAAAGCACCCCCTCACCATCACACCTCCTCCTCCATGCTTCATGGTGGGAACCAGGCATGTAGAGTCCATTCGTTCACCTTTTCTGCGTAGCACAAAGACTCGGTGGTTGGAACCAAAAATCTCCAACTTGGACTCATCAGGCCAAAGCCCAGATTTCCACTGGTCTAATGTCCATTCCTTGTGTTCTGTAGCCCAAACAAGTCTCTTCTGCTTGTTGCCTTTCTTTAGCAGTGGTTTCCTAGCAGATATTCTACCATGAAGGCCTGATTCACACAGTCTCCTTTGAACAGTTGTTGTAGAGATGTGTCTGCTGCTAGAACTCTGTGTGCCATTGACCTGCTCTCTAATCTGAGCTGCTGTTAACCTGCCATTTCTGAGGCTGCTGACTCGGATGAACTTATCCTCTGCAGCAGAGGTGACTCTTGGTCTTCCTTTCCTGGGGCGGTCCGCATGTGAGTCAGTTTCTTTGTAGAGCTTGATGGTTTTTGTGACTCCACTTGGGGACACTTTCAAAGTTTTCCCAATTTTTGGGACCGACTGACCTTCATTTCTTCAAGTAATGATGGCCACTTGTTTTTCTGTACTGAGCTGCTTTTCTCTTGCCATAATCCAAATTCTAACAGTCTATTCAGTAGGACTATCAGCTGTGTATCCACCTGACTTATGCACAACACAACTGATGGTCCCAACCCCATTTATAAAGCAAGAAATCACACTTATTAAACCTGACAGGGCACACCTGTGAAGAGAAAAACATTTCAGGTGACTACTTTTTGAAGCTCATCAAGAGAATACCAAGAGTGTACAAAGCAGTAATCAAAGCAAAAGGTGGCTACTTTGAAGAACCTGGAATATGACATATTTTCAGTTGTTTCACACTTTATGTATATAATTCCACGCGTTAATTCACAGTTTTGATGCCTTTAGTGTGAATCTACAATTTTCAGTCATGTAAATAAAGAAAACTCTTTGAATGAGGTGTGTCCAAACCTTTGGTCTGTGCTCTGTGTTGTCTGCTGTGATGCACTTGGTCATTTTGACCATTTAGAAAAATAAACTTATCCAAATGGTATTTTACAATATAAATATATTGATTTAATTCAAAAAGATTTTATAAGCCAATTGTTTAACGACTTTTCTCAGAAATGTTGATATCGTTGGATCATAATATAAACAGATTCATCGATGAGATTGATTAATCGTTGCACCCCTACAGGAAGCAGATGATAAGTCACCCATACAAAATGGTTTACTTCAATCTTTAAACAAATTCATTCACTTCAGTCACCATTTGTCCGAGATACGGACACCGCCATTAGGAGACAGATTGCAACCCCAAGCAGTGGTTGTTCCGAATCTGTCTGAATCAATGTTCCTATGGCAACTACTGTTGCCATTCAGGAGTGAGGTTGTTGGAAGTCCACACCCCTATCACTTGAAAGCAGGCTCGGGAGAATCTGGCAAACGTTTTAAACACTAAACGTGGGGTCCAGTGGGCACCACATGCTTTTATTGAGACATCTGATAAGTTATTTTATTACTTCAATAACTGTCATGATCTGATCACGTGACGAACCCAGATGCTGTAACCCGGAAGGAGGAGGCAGGTAAGTGAAAGGGTAAGTAAGTGGTTTTATTTTGTAGGAGCCAGCGGATCTTGAGGCGAGAAGCGTCGTGGGACTTGATGGAGCAGATCGTCAGCAGGATGGAGGGTAAGTCAGACAAAGGCAGCTCTGGATCTTAGCTTTGACGTGGCTGGAGTTTTTGGTGATGGCGTGGCTGGAGTTCTTGGGAGGCGTAGAGGAGTACAGCTTCAGCTCGGGTGGTAGAAAGACTCGGGGGTCACTCGTGGATGGCAAGACCTGAAGCACAGCAGAACAAGATGAGCGAGGACCAAGGCAAAGGGGCCAGACGTAGCTCAAAGCGGCGTTAAGCACCATAAGTGTTAACGAACTGGCAAAGAATGCTTGAGGTGAGTCTCCTTATGAAGCAGGTGAGGCGATGAGATGAGTGGACACAGCAGTGAGTCTGGAGCAGAGCTGGGAGGGGGAGGAGTCTGACAGGCCACCATTACAATAACCTGCAATAAAGACAAATATATCATGAAAAAATAGGATTTACAAGAACATGTTAAAAAAAACGTATCAGAGCAAGAATTCCGACAAATAGAATGACTGAGTAACAACTGTTTTTTTTTTTTTCAATAGAAGTCTATTGGATTTGGGGTTTTTGGAGCCAGTGGGTACTTCCCGTTTGGAACGTGAAAGGGGAAGTCCAGTTCTCCTATGCAGTCAGTGGTTGTACTGGGATTGAATTCTTATGTGCCTGCATTTCATGACACACATTGATTCTATTTTTGAAACTAAAGATCACAGCTGCTTATTCTATATGACACACCGGAGTCTATTGTCTTCTGACTGCCAGCAAACTCTAATGAATTTCTGCACCTGGCAACCAGGGGGAAGTCATTTATCTCTCAATACCCATTTATCTTAATGTAAAATAACTTTATTACCAAGCAGTCAACACCTACACCCCTGATGCAGAGAGAAAACTGAAACCGCACACAATATGCAAAAGAAAGATGGGAGTTACCAAACACAAAAGGAAATTAAAGGCCTCAAAAAGGCGACTTTTCCGGCAGAATAATAATAATACTAATAAACCTAACAGATACAATAGGGTCCTTGCACCACGTTCTTGGGCCTAAGAATGTACTCTTTTTAAAAACTTTAGCAGTCAATATTTTTATTTCTAATTAAAAAAAAGCACATTTTCAGCTTTTCCTGTTTGTTGTTTGTAGAGAACGGCATGAATCTCCATTGTAACAAAGGTACACCTTTAACTGGTTGCATGTCTCCAACAGGGACACAACAACAAACACATTTTCATATCAATCTATCAAATGTGTGCTTATATACAGTACAGTATGTGGAGAAACAGGGGCATCCACATGGAAAACATGCAAACTTTAAAGCCTCGATTGAACAAAGAGCTCTTTTACAGGCGTTATAATAGTGAAACCACGGTGAAGCACAAGAATTACAACTAAAAATGGCCATAAAGGAAAAGATTTTAAGTGTTTTTTCTTATTATGTGCCACACCTATGGACACATGGCAACTGGCATTCATGTTTCAATGCACAAATACAGTTAACCATAGTGAAATCAAATGCATTACTTGTGGAAAAGTCATGAAACTGATTTAACGATTTTCAATGAAACGATGACAGAAAGCGTCCTTGGCAGTTTCCACATTAATTAATGTACATTTATACTTGTTTTATAGGGAACTTAAACCCATTGCTCTGTTCAAGTGCTGCAGCGGGCTGCTGGGCAAGAGTCAGAAAATAACAGGATTTGAATGTTCCAAAGCAGTGTGTCGTAATTTACTTATCAGCATTGATGTGAAGAGTTCCATGACCTGAGATTTTGGCCATTGTCTCCAAACTCCTAGAATGTATGCATTATTTCTTCGTCTTTGTTTATCTTACAGTTTGTTTCTTGTCTCGATTGTAACTTAATTGACATTTTAAGCTAAAGTTTAAATGTCTTTTATTTAAAATAATGGTAAAATTCCAAATGTTGCATGCCTAAACTTTATTTCTGCCTCTTTATTTTTTTAGTACAATTTAAAATGATTCATTTACCCAGTTAGCAAAAGGCAGCCAATGATCAATATGGTCTTATGAAGTTTCTAGCCCCAAAACGGAAGACGGATATGAAATGTGGCAAGGCTGCTGGCTCCACAAAAAACTCCAAAGTTTTACTTTTTCATGTTTTTTGTTTTGTTTTTACCAGCAATGCAATTTTTAGAATTCAGAGATGGTAAAAAAAAATGTTTGTGTTGTGTGGGGAAAAGGTTTGTGTTGCTGCCAGAGGTCAGAGCAGAGCTGTGGAGTGGAATTACAACCACGTCAAGCATCGTTGCAGACAAGATGCAGCAGCAGAAAGTCTCACCTTTTGCCACTCATGTCATAGCAGCAAGGAGCTAATGCTGCAGCTCGCAGTGACTCATTCCCAAACAAAAGATTGAAAGAAAAAAAAGTTGCTTACAAGTTATGTTGTCTGCTGCTACAGTCAGACAGGAATCTCAGAAACTGGAGAACAGCTGCAAAGAATGGATCTGTTTAGCCTTGATTCAACAGCACCACATCTAAAGACACGGAAATTCTCTGCCATTGATGATTCAATATTCTGTTTAAGCTTCAGCTTAGCAAACAAATTATGATTCTGCCCTGTTATCCAAACTTAAAAAAAAACAGCAGTTTCCTTGGGGATAGTTTCAGTATAGCTCTGATAGTTCATCAGAAATTTGCCTCTATGTGGCAGGCAAGACCACTGACGCAGAGTACGCCCACCCCCACTTCCCGTCATCCATCAATTAACATGCTTTTATGCTGGTTGCTGCTGTCACTCTCAACCTAATATTATTAGTGCAACAAAAATGGCAAGCAACATCGAGGCTATCCAGTCGTAGAGTTTTGATCCAGATTCCAGCTCAGACGAGGAAAACAGAGACGTACATTGATCTATATGTCTGCAAGTGGATGTATCAGAATAGAGCAGAGCAGGGAGCTCGTGGCCTGCTAATTATAGCTTCTATGTCAATGCTATTTTTTTCATCTGCTCCTGATTTATCACGATTTGAATAAAGGAATACTCAGAAATGCATTTTGGAGCTTAATTTCCTTTACATCATCATAAAAACGCTGTAAGAACATGTTAACAGGAGCAAAAATACCGTAACCATCTAGTTTAGTTGAGCAGCTCCAGCTGTAGAGTTAAAAAAACAAACCCCTCAAGCATTAAGAGAAAGCAGAGATGCAGAAAAAGAGGAAGACTTCAGAACAATGAATACCAGTCCTCTGTCTCTGTCAGATGTGTGAAGCACACACTTTCCATCAAACAAAAGAATGCTTAATAATTCAGAGCACAGCCACAATGTCAACATAATCCATGTACAACTTCTTCATTCTGAAATTTCCCCAAAGTGGAATCTGCAGCGTGGCGTGGAGTACTGACGATGCAAACTGAAATGGAGCTGTGTGTGCGTGTGTGTCAGTGTAGAAGTGGTTACAAGTTTTTTTCAGTTGCTTCTCTATCAGTGCTGAACACTGTGGACTCTGAAAATGAGACTTGTCATCTCTGCAGGGAACAGGAAGGGTGTGAGGAAGTCACTCCCATTGGCCACAGCATGCTGGGTTTCTATGTACAGCAGCCTCCCTGCAGCTATGCTCTCTTTTGCTTCAAAAGTAGACTAATATAGTCGACAGTGGATCAAATAATAAACCTGAAATCAACAGCTAACATTATTGGGACGAGTGCAACATCCCTAATCTGGAGTTATGAGTCAAAATGCAATGTGAAGGCTGTCTGTGGAATGTGAGGATTTGACTGAAGAGTCTTTCAGTACAGGAAGTGGACAGCAAACAAACATGCAAGTGTGTTGTTGTGTTGATGGGTGTGATTACAGAGCTCAAGCACATCCTCAAACCGCTTGTGTGCGCGAGGAACAGACCCACGGTGTCGGATGTGACTCCATGACCCCTCCTCACTTGCTCCTCCTCCCCTCCGCCTATATGTGTATACCTGTATGTGCTGGCTGCAAGTGTTTGTGCGTGTTCAAGCCGGCTGCAACCGAAGAGCAAGGGGTGTTTCAGGAAAGGGGCTGAGTGGTCAGGTGGCAAAGTGGAAAAACGACAGCTCAGGAGAGGCAGTTGGGGGAAGAACACACACAAAAAAAGAGCAAGAGACAGGGAAAACAGGGCAAACAGAAACCAGAACCAGGAGGGAGGGTAGGCTGGGACTGAGGGTCAGCCAAAAGGAAAGAAAGTGCAAGTGCACAGTCTGTGAAAAAAAAGGCTGGTAAACTTGCAGGAGAGCGCACTTTTTCACCAAAGAAAGAAGCTGCAGAGTGCACAACTGCTGAGGACATTTGGACAAAATGCTGAGGAGGAGAAGTGTTTCATTCGGAGGATTTGGATGGTATGTTCCCTCTAAATTCTAAAACAATGGGCTTCCTATTGTTCCAAGTAGTTTAACGATATTAGCACTTAGTGGTGTAACGGGAGAACGGAGGGTTTTGCAGAAATGTGAACTCCTGTCATGAGAAGGAAGGATGGGTGGGGAGACTTCAGTATCTCACACCTCTAACTCTTTGTGTGTGAGACCAGACAGTTTTGCTGTATGTTGTCACCCATGTGGTGAAAAATGAAAAGCATGTTATTGTTGCATTCATCCCTCCTGGAGCCTCTATCCTTTCTGTTCTGGTTCTGCTGTACACTGGCTAATAGGACTTCCCATCATGCAATAGCATGGAGACTACCTGTGAGGCCATTTAGCGTTTAATGCTCTGACACACTCGGGTGGAGCGTTTTCATGCCGCCTCTCTTGTTCGCAGTCATTCTGACACGCAGCTTCAGAGCACTTAACCTTCCCCAGCCGCGCCTGCAGCTGCGCCTCCACCCTAACAGGCTGCAGCAGACGGTAACGGACCTGACTAAACGCCACGCCAGGCGTCACGCCGCTGAGTCACTGCTAATGTGTGATACTGAGACAAAATCAAAGCACGCCAATCAGATGGTTGTCAGTAAAAATGTATGAAACTCATTTGTTCTGCAAATGTTTGTGGTTTAAAGGTTTCGGGCGAAAGGATGTTTTGAACAAAAAGGTCCAGCTTTACTCAGTTTAAATCATTCTTTTCCAACTTGTGGTTTTTGTTTATGCTTACATCTGGAAAAGCAAAAATGCTAACTTAACATAAATGTATACATTTAAAGTGACGTTTTTCTGGTATTCAGTACATGGATTTTCTAAAGCAGTGGTCCCCAACCCCCTGGCCTTGGACCGGTACCGGTTGTTGGGCCACTTAGTACCGGGCTGCAGACAGAAAAATAAAATGAATCCACTGACTTTGATTATTTCCGTTTTGTTTATTTTCTCATACAAATTGAAGTTTTTTTGGGGAAAATCCTGAATTCTGTTCACCACATCCGTCCGTTTCAACGGGTCACGTGACGTTAAGCAGCTGCTCGGACCGCTAAGCTAGTAGCTCCACGCTTAAACGCTAACAAGAACCAATCAATATTTAGAAACATTTCTTTGAGAAGAATGAGTCAGTGAGAAAACCAAAGACAAAACCTTCAGCTTTAAAGTAAAATAAAGCTGCTATTTACAGACAAAAACAGGAGTTTTCTCCAAAGAAATAGAGATTTATTGAGACGGTTGTTCCCACATAACAAAAACTGCTCGCTCTGCCTGACTCTTGAACATTTACACGTTGACAATAAAGACACGATAAATTCTTGTTTATTATTATTTATCCAAAATACCAGTTTTACGATGGTTGTGTCATTTTATTTTGCTTTATTTATCCGTCGCACCTTATAAGTCAGCGGCGGCTAAAGTTAGCATCCGCTTGCTAGCATCCACTTTGACGTAAAACCAGCCACAAACATTTGACAGAGAACAAAGATTCAATTAAATAAAGTTGCTGATTTGGGAAAAACTAATAAAAGAGACATTTATGAATTTTCCTAGTGCAAAGGAGACTTAGGAAGGCATCTGTTAAGAATTTTGAGCACAGAAAACTTTCCTCTGTGTTAAAAAAAGAACACAATGAATCAGGATTTATGTAAAAGCAAAATATGATCAATCTTTTTGCCCTGAAAGATGATCTGAGATTGAGATCTCAGTGTTATAATAGTGTTCTATAAAAAAACAAAACTGTACTGTTGCTTTTTTTACAAATCAGAAACAACTTCAACAAATTGTTGTAGGTTTAGATGGAAGAATAAACCTGAGACCACCATTGTTATTAAGAGAAGGTTTATCCTTCTTGACAAAGATGGCTTCTTTCACTCCTCGCTCAAACCATCCTTTCTCTCTGGCTAGAATTCGGACTTCAGTGTCCTCGAACGAGTGGTTTGTGGCCTTCAGGTGGAGGTGCACTGCAGACTCAAGTCCACCTGGGTTGGCTCTGCGATGTTAGTAAAGCCGCTTGTGTAGAGGTTGTTTGGTTTCTCCTATATACTGTTCATTGCAGTTCTCTTTGCAGTGGATAGTGGAACAATGGAACCAACCTGGATGAAAGAGAGTCTTCATAGACAAACTTCAACAAATCAACAACTTTGATTCATTAAATCTTTGTCATCTGTGAGGGAAAGAAATCTTTGTTTTCAGATGTTTTTTTTTTTTTACAACATTTCTTGTACTAGAATTTTAATATGAGACATAGGTTTTTAAGTAACCGGAAGCATAATAAATATTAAAAACAAACTGAGAGCCCGTTCGGACTGATCCGTGAAAATACTGTCTGACATTAAAAAGGTTGGAGACCCCTGTCCTAGAGGAGTTATTAATTTATACATCATTTTTCCTAACATCCACAACTCAGTCTTTCACTCATGAATGTAGAGGTGGAACACATTCATTTTTAGAACTTAATTTGTTAATGACAATACGATTGGTCGTTCATTTAGGTTCATTTTGAGCAATTTGATTCAATCTGATTTACTGACAAGAATGAATCCAGGACATCTCCAACCAGTAAGACTCAGAGAGAAATACTTGGTACTGAACTGGAGTTTGGTGTGACTGCGGCTTAAGAAAACCAAACGTTCACATAACTAGGTCTCATGACTACAAGCCCAACACTATTGATTCAGAGAATCATCAAACAGTTTCATGAAATATAAAGACAGAATTAGATGAGAACTTCTGCCCTTAATATGTTTAATTATCAATTATCATTTTATAAAGACATGGTGGCAGCATGAACTGTGAAAAACATGTTTGCGTGTTTAACTGTAGTTGAGTCTAAACTTATTTTCCTGACATTTGAATATCAGATGGTTGCCTCTTTGTTTTTGTGTCTGTTTCCTCGTCGATGTTCCCTTTCAGTCCCACATTCAAATCTCCTCTAAGAAGACAGCTCAGCTGCTGCTATAAATGTGTTTTTGCAGTTGTGTGCGTCGGCTAAAGACGTATGTTTATTTTCATGAAACACAGAAAAGGTTTTGTGTGTTTCAGGCGTCATATGTGTCATATGGTGTCATTAATGTAGGAACAGAGTCTGAATATTTTACAAACCCTGAAGGCAAAATTTGGTAGCAGAACTGAAAAGTGAAAATTCTAGTCTCTGATTGTGTGTGTTTAGCGTGTGAACATGTTGTTGAACATGCTGTTATGAGGCATGAATATGGCCCCTATAAAAAAAATCAGCAACCAGTCAGGACACACTGCAGGGAGATGACCTTGGTAAATGTCAGACTTTTTCTCAGACGCAGCGTCAGGTTTAGCTGTTGAGCCAGTTGACCCCACATGCAAGTCAGAATGTTAAATACTCAGAGTTTTTGTGCCATATGAAACATTGCGTGCCACAAAAAGCATCACAAAGCTGACAAACTGCAGACAGACACATGCCTGTTAGAAATTATTGCCAGAGGCCACAGGGGAGGCTGTGGAAATGAAGTCATAAATGTTTACTGCTGGCCCCTGATCTGAGTGGACAAAGCCGTAGTTTATCCCTGCAGTCCTGTAAAATAAAAGCACTAATAGTGATACATTTGACTGCTGCTTTGAGAAATCAATAACTCCTCTCTTTGTGTGTGTCTGCCTTTTTTCTGTCCGGCTTTCTCCCAGGATTGACAAGTCGACTCTGGCTGCACTAAAAGCTCGGTGAGTTCTCCTTCAGATTCTGGTCATTTACTTTAGATTGTGTCTTAATGCATAAAAACATGATCCCCCTATTGGTTGATCGCATCAAAAGGTGTGTACATCTTAGCAGAACTGGGCATAAAATAATGGCCTCTTCTGATCAACATGTTTTTAGATCATATACACTTTTTTAACCTTAGTCTAGTAAAGTTCTTCCTCTTCGTCTAAGCTTCCGACACTTCAAACTTCAAACTCTTCTCAGATGAAGCCCATTTAGTCAATTTGAGCTTTTGTGACACGATATTTAGTCCCAATGGATATCTGAATGCTAAAAATTACATTCAATCTTTCCACGTTTTCATCAAGTAATTGTTATATTCTGAGGAAATAACAGCAGAAAAGCATGACTGAAAAGTCTGATTTGCTAACAGGTTTGTGTATTCAGAGGAGATATTTAACCCCAAACTGAGTCAGAGGCACCTATTGAAGTGTGAATGTGGTTGACTACAACAAGTTTTGCTTTTCATGAATACAGTATAAACTGTATTGTATATATATATATATGTATATAAAAGAAGGGGGGGGGTGGATAGGTGCCCTAGGCCCTTAGTGTAAAAGCAGTTTGAGATGGGAAAGTTCACCAAATTTCAGCCATAATATAGTTCAACTTAAAGCCCCATCTTGATGAAAATTGTGTTTTTAACATGTTCTTGTATTTTATGATGGAGGGTTTAGATTAATAAAGTTGAGCTTTCTTAGTATTTCTTTCTTCAAATCGCTGTAAAAAAAATACAGTTGGAAATCGGGTTATTTGTGACGTAGAAAGAAACGATGGGCCACAGTCTTCCAGCTCTGCTCCATTCTGATCATCCTCTTGCAGACGTCTTTGTTTTCCTCGTCTGAGCTGGATTTTGGATCTAAAGAGAGAGAGTGCGTTATCAGTAGGATTGCGGGAAGGGGGAGTGGGGTTGCACGACTGCTGCTCTGCAGAAAGTGTCCTATGAAACAACGCCTTTTTGTTTTTCTGTCCAAAAACTGCACAATCATATTTAAAAGGCCACTGGAAACACTTTTAAAATAGAGCAAAAAATGATCAGGGTGGGACTTTAAGTGTGCTGACCTCTATGCTGCCCTGCAGCTGTAACCAGTGACTGAATTTCAATCATCATGAAGTATTTCTGCAACCTCAAGAAATCTCTTTGCTTTTTCATCTCATTAATAATAACAATTTTAAGACATAGTGTTATTTAATCACATATGAAAAGATGAAAATGCATAAAGCAGTACATTTTCTCATTAGTATGGAGCTGAAAGTTTGTGCTGGTAAGTCCTCCAAATGAAAATCATTGTGGGTGAAAGCCATTGTTGACGTTTAATGAGGTTCGGTTCAGTGACAGAGCAGCTCTAATGATGTTTTATTTACTGCAGCAGACCACATTTTTTTTATCAGTGGTTTCCCTGCTGCAGAATGATCACAACACACTGTCCTTACACCTGCTCTGCTAGTGTCCTGCAGTCCACTTCAGTATCATCTGGTTTTTGTCATGCTTGTTGTGTAAAGCCTCTTTCCTCTGGAGCTTTAAAAGCTTCGGTTTGGATTTATGGGATCCACGGACAGGGAAAATCCAAATGTAAATACTGTTTAAGGGGCTCGATGATTTCTTAAGAGGATTTTTACGGGAATCCTAATTTCCACACATCTGAGTCTGACGGGTCTGTTGCCATAGTGACGCCATAAACAGCAGGTTTTGTGTGATCCTGCTAACTTCTCATCCCACGGTCAGCTGTAAGTTGTTAGTGCATCAAAGCTGCTTTATGATTAATTCAAACACATTTTTCCAAGTTAGTGGTTATTGAGGCTTGACTTGAAGTCACAGTAAAAAAGCAAAGCAAGCATACTTTATAGATAGTTGTTGTTTGACATTATCCCTGCTACAAATGAAAGAAGCTCTCTTTGCTCCGTGCAACACTCATTCATTAAGACAACAGTTTGCCTTGAGAAAATGTCAATAATAAAACATTATAAAAAGTCTGTAAAAACGGAAAATGATAATAAGGTTGATAAAATGTAAACAATATATATAAGAACATAAAAAGGGCATCGTTCAGTTACTAAAAACAGAAATATATAATTAAGCTGTCATTATATAAAAGTCAGTAATAAAAAAAAGCTTTACAATTAAAAGTGTTGAAATAGTTAAAACCAGAAAAAAATATGAAAAAAAGTAGAGTAGATTAAAAAATAAATAAATTGAAGCCGTCCAGAAGAAAACATGCAGATGTTCCAATTTAACTGTTCTCTCAAGATTATGATGAAAAAATATTGTTACTTTTTTTTTAAATAAAGTTTATTATAATTTTTGTCGTTAAAACATAAAATCAGTCAGTCACCAAATTCTGTATCCTATAAACCCAGTTTATACTCAAAAAAAGGCTTCAATCCTTACATTTGTTTAGACTTTAAATCATTAGATAAACTTGCTGGAACATTTCTGTTTTCCCCTAGAAAGATCTGAAAGTACCAAATTAATGTTGAAATTAGGGCTGGGCGACATGTACGGTGGCCCAGAAGGGTCACAACACAACACATTAACTTTACACACAACACATTAACTTTACACACAACACATTAACTTTACACACAACAAATTAACTTTACACACAACACATTAACTTTACACACAACACATTAACTTAACACACAACACATTAACTCACAACACAACACATTAACTCACAACACAACACAATAACTCACAACACAACACATTAACTCACAACACAACACATTAACTCACAACACAACACATTAACTCACAACACAACACATTAACTCACAACACAACACATTAACTCACAACACAATAACTCACAACACAACACATTAACTCACAACACAACACATTAACTCACAACACAACACATTAACTCATGGCCCAGAAGGGTCACAACACAACACATTAACTTACCTCACAACACTTAAACTCACAACGGAAGTAAAGCAGCAATGGAAGTGCTTTTATTCTGAAATTTCTATTGGGCTGAGCGGCTAACTACCTAACAGAAAGTAACGGCACAGTGAGCAGTGGAGGGAGCATGTTATTGCTACAAGAGAAGCTAGCAGCAATGTTGCCAGAAATTCTCTCTTTACTATGGTTCTCCTTCCTCTAAACACACACAATATGAACGCACACTCCTCCCTCCGCTCTGACAGCCCCCCTCCCTCTGTCCCTGCAGGCGCGCTCCTCTCCTCCCCTTTCCTTTCCTCCGCTTCCTCCTCTCACACGCACATGCAGTCCCCGACACACACACGCTGCGCGCGCTCCTCTCCTCTCCATCTCTCCACATTCTTGGTGTCTAGTGTTCCGGAGTGGGTGTGTTCGTGTGTGTTGGGGACCTCCCGTGCGTGTGAGAGGAGGAAGCGGAGGAAAGGAAAGGAGAGGAGAGGAGAGGAGCGCGCGTGCAGCGCGAGGAAAGAGAACCATAATAAAGAGAAAGTTTCTGGCAACACTGCTGCTAGGTTCTCTTGTAGCAATAACATGCTCCCTCCACAGCTCACTGTGACATTACTTTCTGTTAGGTAGTTAGCCGCTCAGCCCAGTGGAAATTTCAGAATAAAAGCCCTTCCATTGCTGCTTTACTTCCGTTGTGAGTTAAAGTGTTGTGAGGTAAGTTAATGTGTTGTGTTGTGACCCTTCTGGGGGGTATTCCAGGAAGCATGTTTAAACTAGCCTGACTTTGAGCCTGAACTCTGGCTGAAATCCGCCTGAACTTGCTTACTCTGGGTATGTCGGTTCCAAAAGACCGGATAAGAGTTGGCGTAATTACGCTCGACTTGGTAACCCTGGGTTAATGGGCGTGCACGGCAGGTACATAAAGACATTCTCAATAGATCGCCGATTTCTGGAGTCACCATGGAAACGCGTGGTGAAAAAAAAGAAAACGCTGTACTTCAGTGAGACGGAGTCTGAGGTTTTAATGACGGCATATGAAGATTACACGTCCATCAAAAAAGTAACACGGCTGCATCATCAAAAGAAATAGTTTCTGCGTGTAGAAAAAGAGCAGACAAAGTAAACGTCTATAAAACTCAATAATTGTTCATACAACTCAAATTTACATATTTATTCAACTAAATGTCACATTACTCCAATTCAATTAATCTTTTTTCCATCTTAATTAATAATATTTCTTGAACTCTCAAATGTCTAAGTTTGCGCCGGCAGATATTCTCATTTTTATAAAAAAAAAAGATGGGGGGAGAAATGCACGGAGTGCAAATTCTCAATCAAGAATTTACTGTCACTACCGTTACAGCTGTTGCCCCCTAGGGGTGCTATCTAAACTCATCATCCTCTCCTTCACTCTTACTCATGGTGCAGAGACGTAAGGTCAGTATGGCAAACTAACTCGGCGAAACATGGAAAAACACAGTAAAACAGCTAAATAACAAAACACATTTGGTCAAAAACCCACACTTAAACCCAAATCCGTCCAGACAGGCAAAGCGAATGATATCACACAATCCTTTGCGGTGCCGATCTAACAGCAGCACCAAAGTTACACCTACTTAATTGAATTAATTTGAATGAAAGTAAAATAACTGTCTGAAAACTACGTGTAATTTTTAAACTGACTTACAAAAAAAAGATTTATCTTAACTGAAACAAATAATTAAGTTAGATCAAAGTAAAAAAAATATTTTTCCAACATCCATATGTGGTCTTATCACCATTTCACTGTGGCAAAAGTATTATCTGAGCTTTTTCATCCACTAAATCATCTTCAAATGGACACTCCATGCTGCCTCACCTCTCTGTTAACAAACTAAGCTTCAACTAAACCTGCTCCGGACCAGGTTATGTTCAGAGCATGAGTTGCTATGGCAACTTGACCTACCCTGAAACATACCTCCATTTCTGGAACCGAAAGCTGAGGTTATCAACTTCCTTAGCCTCAAACTTATCGTGAGAGCTAGCATAACCTGCTTTCTGGAATACCCCCCTGGGCCATGAGTTAATGTGTTGTGTTGTGAGTTAATGTGTTGTGTTGTGAGTTAATGTGTTGTGTTGTGAGTTATTGTGTTGTGTTGTGAGTTAATGTGTTGTGTGTTAAGTTAATGTGTTGTGTGTAAAGTTAATGTGTTGTGTTGTGAGTTAATGTGTTGTGTGTAAAGTTAATGTGTTGTGTGTAAAGTTAATGTGTTGTGTTGTGA
>CM074488.1:25811719-25850930 GCA_037389245.1 Oryzias sinensis
AACACAACACATTAACTCACAACACAACACATTAACTCACAACACAATAACTCACAACACAACACATTAACTCACAACACAACACATTAACTCACAACACAACACATTAACTCACAACACAACACATTAACTCACAACACAATAACTCACAACACAACACATTAACTCACAACACAACACATTAACTCACAACACAACACATTAACTCATGGCCCAGAAGGGTCACAACACAACACATTAACTTACCTCACAACACTTAAACTCACAACGGAAGTAAAGCAGCAATGGAAGTGCTTTTATTCTGAAATTTCTATTGGGCTGAGCGGCTAACTACCTAACAGAAAGTAACGGCACAGTGAGCAGTGGAGGGAGCATGTTATTGCTACAAGAGAAGCTAGCAGCAATGTTGCCAGAAATTCTCTCTTTACTATGGTTCTCCTTCCTCTAAACACACACAATATGAACGCACACTCCTCCCTCCGCTCTGACAGCCCCCCTCCCTCTGTCCCTGCAGGCGCGCTCCTCTCCTCCCCTTTCCTTTCCTCCGCTTCCTCCTCTCACACGCACATGCAGTCCCCGACACACACACGCTGCGCGCGCTCCTCTCCTCTCCATCTCTCCACATTCTTGGTGTCTAGTGTTCCGGAGTGGGTGTGTTCGTGTGTGTTGGGGACCTCCCGTGCGTGTGAGAGGAGGAAGCGGAGGAAAGGAAAGGAGAGGAGAGGAGAGGAGCGCGCGTGCAGCGCGAGGAAAGAGAACCATAATAAAGAGAAAGTTTCTGGCAACACTGCTGCTAGGTTCTCTTGTAGCAATAACATGCTCCCTCCACAGCTCACTGTGACATTACTTTCTGTTAGGTAGTTAGCCGCTCAGCCCAGTGGAAATTTCAGAATAAAAGCCCTTCCATTGCTGCTTTACTTCCGTTGTGAGTTAAAGTGTTGTGAGGTAAGTTAATGTGTTGTGTTGTGACCCTTCTGGGGGGTATTCCAGGAAGCATGTTTAAACTAGCCTGACTTTGAGCCTGAACTCTGGCTGAAATCCGCCTGAACTTGCTTACTCTGGGTATGTCGGTTCCAAAAGACCGGATAAGAGTTGGCGTAATTACGCTCGACTTGGTAACCCTGGGTTAATGGGCGTGCACGGCAGGTACATAAAGACATTCTCAATAGATCGCCGATTTCTGGAGTCACCATGGAAACGCGTGGTGAAAAAAAAGAAAACGCTGTACTTCAGTGAGACGGAGTCTGAGGTTTTAATGACGGCATATGAAGATTACACGTCCATCAAAAAAGTAACACGGCTGCATCATCAAAAGAAATAGTTTCTGCGTGTAGAAAAAGAGCAGACAAAGTAAACGTCTATAAAACTCAATAATTGTTCATACAACTCAAATTTACATATTTATTCAACTAAATGTCACATTACTCCAATTCAATTAATCTTTTTTCCATCTTAATTAATAATATTTCTTGAACTCTCAAATGTCTAAGTTTGCGCCGGCAGATATTCTCATTTTTATAAAAAAAAAAGATGGGGGGAGAAATGCACGGAGTGCAAATTCTCAATCAAGAATTTACTGTCACTACCGTTACAGCTGTTGCCCCCTAGGGGTGCTATCTAAACTCATCATCCTCTCCTTCACTCTTACTCATGGTGCAGAGACGTAAGGTCAGTATGGCAAACTAACTCGGCGAAACATGGAAAAACACAGTAAAACAGCTAAATAACAAAACACATTTGGTCAAAAACCCACACTTAAACCCAAATCCGTCCAGACAGGCAAAGCGAATGATATCACACAATCCTTTGCGGTGCCGATCTAACAGCAGCACCAAAGTTACACCTACTTAATTGAATTAATTTGAATGAAAGTAAAATAACTGTCTGAAAACTACGTGTAATTTTTAAACTGACTTACAAAAAAAAGATTTATCTTAACTGAAACAAATAATTAAGTTAGATCAAAGTAAAAAAAATATTTTTCCAACATCCATATGTGGTCTTATCACCATTTCACTGTGGCAAAAGTATTATCTGAGCTTTTTCATCCACTAAATCATCTTCAAATGGACACTCCATGCTGCCTCACCTCTCTGTTAACAAACTAAGCTTCAACTAAACCTGCTCCGGACCAGGTTATGTTCAGAGCATGAGTTGCTATGGCAACTTGACCTACCCTGAAACATACCTCCATTTCTGGAACCGAAAGCTGAGGTTATCAACTTCCTTAGCCTCAAACTTATCGTGAGAGCTAGCATAACCTGCTTTCTGGAATACCCCCCTGGGCCATGAGTTAATGTGTTGTGTTGTGAGTTAATGTGTTGTGTTGTGAGTTAATGTGTTGTGTTGTGAGTTATTGTGTTGTGTTGTGAGTTAATGTGTTGTGTGTTAAGTTAATGTGTTGTGTGTAAAGTTAATGTGTTGTGTTGTGAGTTAATGTGTTGTGTGTAAAGTTAATGTGTTGTGTGTAAAGTTAATGTGTTGTGTTGTGAGTTAATGTGTTGTGTATAAAGTTAATGTGTTGTGTATAAAGTTAATGTGTTGTGTTGTGAGTTAATGTGTTGTGTGTAAAGTTAATGTGTTGTGTGTAAACTTAATGTGTTGTGTTGTGAGTTAATGTGTTGTGTATAAAGTTAATGTGTTGTGTGTAAAGTTAATGTGTTGTGTGTAAAGTTAATGTGTTGTGTTGTGACCCTTCTGGGCCACCGTAGACATGTCCTAAAAATAAAATCTCTTACTTTTTTAATTCGATATCTGATTTTTTGCCCCCCACCCTACTTAAGGAAAGCAATAAGTACAAACGGCAGACAAGTTCAAGCAAATGTTGCTTTTATTTAATCAAACCCAAGACAAATGTAACGCCCATTTCTGGGATGAATAATAAATAAATGAACACGCTCTTGGAATCAAAGTTAAGTATAAGAATTTTCTTCTTACTCCCTTTTTGAACTTGTGTTTAAATAATTGTCTCTTGTTTTATATAACTTTTGTCTTGTTTTTGTCTAATTTCGTTATTCTAAACTTGTTTTCACTTGTCCAAAATAAAAAGGTTACTTCTTTACTTAAAGTCCCAGCTGTGTTTAGAGTCGCACTTTGTAGTCTAGACTAAAAGGAGACAAACATTCACCTTGACAGTAGCACCAATTTTTAAAGGATTAACAATGCAGCTCATATCTGGGCTCTAAGGTTTTAATTAAATTAAGAAACCCCATCTTCTCCACGGAGAAAATGATGAAGCAGCAGGAGTCGCGGTCAGACCCCACCCCCTCCCCCCCCTCTCGCGGCCACGTCCTTCGAAAACAAAATCCTACGGCTGCCGCGTCGCAAAAGAATCTACCGGTACAAGTAATAATTACAATAATAATAATTGTTATTATATAATTATTATATTATAATAATTAACAAATAACAGTAACAACTAACTAACTTACTAATAACTAACTATACAGGCGTTGTAGAATGTGTGTGTGTGTTTCTGTGTCAGGGCGCGTGTGTTTAAGAGCACTGAGCGCGTGCCACACGAGCGCACGTGAGAGCCTTTGACTTTGATGGGCTTTAGGCAGCGTGGGGGGGGGTTCTCTTCCTCCATGTCTGTGGCAGTAAACCCAGACCAGTTCCAAACAACAGATGATTTTATTCCTTTCTTGGGAACAAACTTCCCACTGTCACTGGTGGTCATGCTGTTGCTAGCTGCTTCGTGCGTCGATTGTCGCATGTAGCCGTGTGATACTAAAGCTACGGAAGCTCTGGGGAGCCAAAAATGCGCCACACAAAAACTCGATTTGGTTATTTTTGAAATCGCCCGTAACAAAAAATTAGAATGAATTCATTTGATCGATTTATCACCCAGGCCTAGTTGAAATCTGTATTTTTATTGCCTTTTTCTGACTCATGGGATGAAACACATTTCTGTGGATAATTTTCTTCCTTGTTTTAGCCAAGCGATAACCATAACCTTAATTTTCCACTTAGAAGCCCTTCCTCCTCCTCCTCCTCTTCCTCCTTCTGTCTTTTCCTACGTGCATTTAATTAGTAGCACCTGGCGCTTGATCATCTTCTTAATTTGTGTTGTATAGCCACAGGAGATGTTGCCGTTCAGGCCAAGAGGGGGCAGTATTGACACACACCGGGGGGGGTTGAGCAGTGAAGCTGGACAGTGAGCTCCCGGCAGTTTTGTACACGGCGTGAGCCGGCTATGGTTGGAGAATAAAGTCACACTTGAAGAGAACCCCGAGCTTGTCTTTCATTCCTACAAGCTACTACATATGGCGACGAGGATAAAAGTGGTCAATCAGGGGGTCGACGTGTGCAAGGGGTGGTAGCTGCTACAGTTAACCAGGCGGCGGCGGAGAGGCAAGGAAACACGTGGCTATCAAGCTAGCTGAGAGGTCGGTGAGGACACTGGGGGAGACGATGGCAGCCACAGTGGGTTCGTTGGTCCAGTTTGACAACAAGGAGCAGTCCTGGGAAGAGTACTGCGAAATTCTGGACCATTTTTTCATCGCAAATGGGATTGACGATGCGGTTAAAAAGAGGGCGGTGTTGCTGAGCAGCGTGGGAGCGCAGACCTACGCGCTGATGAGGAACCTGCTTAGCCCGGTAAAGCCCGGAGAGCGATCCTACCAGGAGTTGGTGAGGCTGTTGAAGGACCATTTTCACCCCAAACCGAGCGAGATAACCCAGAGGTGGAAATTTAATACGAGGGACAGAAAGCACGGCGAAAGTGTGGGGGATTACGTGGCTGAACTGAGGAAGCTGGCGCAGGACTGTAACTTTGGAGACACCTTGACCGTGATGTTGAGGGATCGGCTGGTCTGCGGCATCAATGACGACAGGATTCAGCGGAAACTACGGGCTGAAGAAGGATTGACCTTCGACAGGGCGTTCAAGATGGCTGTGGCCATGGAGGCTGCTAGCCGGGACATGGAGGATCTGCGGAGCAGTGGGGATCACAGACGAGGAAGTCTGACAGCAGCTCCGGTGTTGGCTGTGAGCGGCAGTCAGCAGGGTCCGCCGGGGGACTCTAAAAAGTGCTACAGATGCGGAGGGACTAATCATCTAGCAAATGACTGCAGGTTTGCCTCAGAGAAATGTCACAACTGTGGTAAGATGGGACACATCAGAAGGGTCTGTAGGATGAGACTGGGGGACAGAGAAAAGAACAAGCAACTCAAAGGTGGGAGTGGGAGACAAACGAAACAGACGCATTATATGCAGGGGGAGATCAGCCGGAGTGACAGTGAAGAGGATGACATGTTTCACCTGACAGAGAGTGTTACAACAATGTACAACATGAGAGATGAGATTCGAATACCAAAGGAAGATCCTATAAGGACTCAGTTGGTTGTAAACGGTAAACTGGTAACCTATGAAGTAGACACCGGCTGTGGTTACACCATAATGTCAAAAAAATCTTTTGATGGGTTGTTTAAAGACAGTAAGAGACCAAAGTTGTTGACGTGTGGTTTGAAGTTAAAAACGTATGGGGGCCATGCAGTACCAGTGTTAGGGGCTGCCAAGGTGAAGGTGCAACAGGGAGGCAGCGTGCAAAATCTGGCAGTGGTGGTGGTCAAGGGCTCAGGGACTAGTCTGTTGGGCAGGGGCTGGATTAAGGCTCTCAAGATAGATTGGGAAAAAGTGAACAGAGTGCACGAGGGGGAGGAGGCACTTCAGGAAGTGTTGGTAAAACATGAAACAGTTTTTAAAGAGGAGCTTGGGAAGTTGAAAGGGTTTTCAGCAAAAATATGTGTGAAAAAGGAAGCAAATCCTCAGTTCTACAAACCACGCTCTGTTCCATTTGCTATGAGACACAAGGTGGAGCAGGAATTAGAGAGGCTCTTAAAGGAGAAGATAATTGAGCCAGTGAAATTTTCTGATTGGGCTGCGCCTATCGTTCCCATTTTAAAGCCTGATGGTACTGTGAGGATTTGTGGGGACTATAAGTTAACAGTCAACAAAGTATCTGCATTAGAACAGTACCCTATTCCTAGGATGGAGGACTTGATTGCATGCCTGTCAGGAGGAGAAAAATACACCAAGTTAGACATGAGTCATGCATATCAGCAGATAGTGTTAGATGAGGAGGCCAGGAAGTATGTTACAGTGAACACACCTAAAGGTTTGTTCACATATACAAGGCTTCCGTTTGGAGTGAGTTCTAGCCCTGCCATTTTTCAGAGGACCATGGAGAATGTGTTACAGGGCATTCCAAATGTAGCCGTATATCTGGATGATATTATTTTGACAGGTAGAAGTGAAAAAGAACACATTCAGATTTTGGATCAAGTGCTCCAAAGACTTAAGGAGTCGGGTCTGCGTTTAAAAAGGAGCAAGTGTCAGTTCTTGGAGAAGGAAGTCATTTTTCTGGGTCACAAAGTAGATAAAACAGGACTTCACCCTCTCCCAGCTAAAGTGAAAGCAGTTCAAGAAGCTCCTTCACCCACGTCCGTGACAGAGCTAAAAGCTTATTTGGGATTGCTAAATTTTTACAATCGGTTTTTACCTAATCTGTCTACTCTGTTGGCACCTCTACATAAGCTGCTCAGGAAAGATGAAAAGTGGGTGTGGGGTCCTGACCAAGAACGAGTGTTCAAGCTATCCAAAGAACTGCTGCAGTCAGATCGTGTTTTGGTGCATTATGATGAAAGGAAAGAGCTGATTCTGTCCTGTGATGCGTCTCCATATGGGGTGGGGGCAGTATTAGCTCACCGCATGCCTGATGGGCAGGAAAAACCTATTGGGTTTGCGTCTCGCACCCTTGGGGCAGCTGAACGAAATTACTCTCAGCTGGATAAGGAAGGGTTGGCTGTGATTTTCGGAGTACAGTATTTCCACAAGTATCTGTACGGGAGGAAGTTTATTATTTGCACAGATCACAAGCCCTTGGTCAGTCTGTTAAATGAGATGAAAGCGGTCCCTCAGATGGCCTCACAGAGGATAATGAGATGGGCAGTTCTGCTGAGGGCATATGAATATGTCATATTGTACCGAGAAGGTAAGAAAAATGCTAATGCAGATGGGTTGAGTCGCCTCCCCATAGCAGAAGAGTCAGACAAAGAAATACCTGAAGAACATGTATTGATGATGGAGGAAATGCAAGGGCCGTTATTAAGGTCAGAGCAAATAAAAAAGTGGACAACCAAAGATCCAACCCTTGCTAAAGTACGAGAATACATTCAGAGGGGATGGCCCAACCACAAAAACAGTGAGTTAAAGCCTTTTGAAGTTCGAAAAGAGGAGTTGAGTGTGCAGGACGGTTGTGTTTTGTGGGGAGCAAGAACTGTAATGCCTGCCAGGGCCCAACCTTACATGTTAGAGCAGCTACATCAGGCTCATCCTGGGATGAGCCGGATGAAAGCATTGGCTAGGAGTTATGTATGGTGGCCTCATATGGACTTGGATATAGAAAATAAAGTTAAAACGTGCAAGGTGTGTCAGGAACACAGGAAGGCACCTGAACACGCTCCACTCCATCCTTGGGAGTGGTCTGATAAACCCTGGAGGAGACTTCACATCGATTATGCGGGTCCATTCATGGGAAAAATGTTTTTGATCATTGTGGATGCACATTCCAAGTGGTTAGATGTGCATCCTGTGGCATCAGCTACCGCTGCAGCTACAGTGGAGAGTTTGAGAAGCAGTTTTAGTACCCATGGCATTCCGGAGATGATCGTATCGGACAATGCTCAATGTTTTGTGAGTGAACGGTTTCAAGAGTTTGTTAGTCGCAATGGCATCACTCATGTGACAGCAGCACCGTATCACCCTTCATCCAACGGGTTGGCTGAAAGAGCAGTACAGACATTTAAAGAACTCATGAAGAAAAGCAAAGGAGAGACGTTGGAGACCAAAGTAAACAGGGCTCTGTTTTCTTATCGCATCACACCTCAAACTACTACGGGGAGGTCTCCAGCAGAGCTGATGATGGGCAGAAAATTGAGGTGTCTGCTGGATTTTGTACATCCAGACTTGAAAGACAGAGTGGCCAGAAGGCAAGCAAAACAGAAAGAACACCATGATAGACATTGCAGACAGCGCACCTTTGAAGTGGGAGATCTGGTGTACACAAGAAACTACGCCAGTGGTCCACGGTGGATTCCTGGTTTGATTGAGGAGATGACAGGACCTGTGTCCTGCAGAGTGGTCGTGGGCAATAGACAGGTGGTCAGACGCCATGTGGATCAGTTGTTCCGGCGAATGGAGTCAGAAAGTCCTGGGGGGGTGACAGAGGCTGAGACAGAGGATGAGGAATTGCTTCCATCAAGTGAGGGGAAAGGTTTGAGTGTGGAAAAAAGTTCAGAGGGTGAGGGGGTAGTCGCTGAGAGTGGAGGATGCAGCGAGTCAGAACAGAGCCACGACCTAGACGTGAGACGTTCACAGAGACCCAGGAAGCCCCCAGCGTATATGAAAGATTATGTAATGTGATTTTTTTTAAATTATTTTTTGGGGTTATTTGTTTTGGAGTTGATTAAAAAAAAAAAAAAAAAAAAAAGGTGAATGTAACAGCGTTCTGTATGAGGTTATTGTATGTTTTTGGGCCTTGTTTACTTAAGTTAAAGTGGTCCTCTTAAAAGGTGTACTTTTAGTCTAAGGGGGGAGAGGTGTTGTATAGCCACAGGAGATGTTGCCGTTCAGGCCAAGAGGGGGCAGTATTGACACACACCGGGGGGGGTTGAGCAGTGAAGCTGGACAGTGAGCTCCCGGCAGTTTTGTACACGGCGTGAGCCGGCTATGGTTGGAGAATAAAGTCACACTTGAAGAGAACCCCGAGCTTGTCTTTCATTCCTACAAGCTACTACAATTTGAATGGAAGCAGTGGGGGTCCATTCCGGGATTGAATAATTCAGACAGCCACATGAAAGCTTGTCTGAGTGAAAGTCAATGACTAAAGTCAAGGTCTTCTATTAATCTGTTGTATGATGATGGGGCGGCACCTTAAAATGCAGAACTGTGGCCCAGAGCGGCATGCAGGTGAAAAAAACACAAAACTTCAGATAAGGTTATTGTCGACTTTGTTTACAGGACAAATTTGGTTAGCGTGTGACATGTAAATGAAGATCTGCTTGTTCTCAGCGGTGTTTGCACACAGACGCAAACCGGCAATGAAAGCCTTTCCTGCCTGGCCAGGTGTCTTCAGAGCCTCGATCTGCTGTGGAGTGGCTGTGAATATGAATGAGTGAGTCGTGACTCTTGTCTTTGCAGACGCAGAGAACCGTGCGTGTGTGTGTGTTTGTGTGTGTGTGTGTGTGCACATGCACAGTTGATGTGTGCAACACAGGTGAAAAGGGTCAGACACAGTAAAAAAGAAAGAAAGAGAGAGACAGAGAACAGAGGAATAACCTACAGTGCCACAAAAATAAATGTTTCCTCAAAATACTAGTTTGTGGCTATAATTTTGTATTTTGTGGCCATTTTGTGCAAATAAATTAGCATTATGTGTGCAAGGAGTAGTATTATGTGTGAACGAATGAAGAATTTCTGTGTACAAATTATCATTTTGTGTGTACAATTAAGCATTATGTTTGCACACATTAGCATTTGTGTGTACAAATTATTAATTTGTGTGTACAAATTAGCATTATGTGTGAACACATTAGCATTCTGGTTGAAGAAATTCATAATTTGTGTGTACAAATTAGCATTATGTGTGAACAAACTTATATTTTTTGAACACATATTAGTAGCAGGAACTTTAAGATACTAAAGTACTAACTTGTGCGCACTTAATTTTGATTTGTGCAAAAAAATACAAACTCATTGACATAGAGCACTAGGTTGAGGGAAAAATTTAAAATGTTTTTTTGTCATGTATCTGTATGTATCAACTCTATTGCATCATAATTGCATCATACTTTGTGAAAGTACATCATACATTGTTGTAAACAAAAACCAAATCACTACTATCTATATGGCATAAAAAGCTGATATGACTTTTTTTGTGGATGTTATCAAAAATAATTTTCTGTTCATTGATGCAGTGGACTTTGCAGAGTCCGGATGACAACTCTGTGTTTAATGGAGCAGATTTGGTCAACATTTTTAGCTAGACAAATGTCTATGCTTGGTCAAAGTAGAAGAAACCTTGTTAAGTTTAATTTAAAAAAAACAAAAGTTGCAGTTTGACTTTCTGCTTGTGTGCATCCAGTTTTTTAGAGTTAGCTTTCAAGCTGCCATATTCCTCAATGACCTGACTGCTATGAAAAATGTACAACCTGGAAAGCACAGGAGAATGAAGCTAAAAAAACAACAAGCAAAAGGTGAAAGAAAGGCCAGTGGAAAGCCAGAGGAATAAAAATAACAGCAGATATGTTGCTCGCTTCAAAGTTTTAGGTTTTGGTGTGGGGGTGGGGGGTGCTATTTTGTCATTTTTCCTCCTTTACTGACGTTGGGCTTTTTTGTCGCTCCAACCGCCTCTTTCCCCGCCCTGAAACGTGCGCACTGCACCTCATTAATAACTGCATAATCAAACCTGTGTGCCCGTGTGCTCATGTGTGTGTGTGTGTGCAAACACATGAATCCGCTTTGTCTTGAAGAGGATGAATATTACAGGAGGGTGAGCAGGGGCAATAAAACAGTCCGGGGAGCAAAGGGGGCACACAGACCAGTCTGTTCATTTTGTGTAACCATGCCTCGCAAACTTTGGTAAGTAACTGCTGTTTATTCCTCCGCTGAGTATCCTTTCATTCACATTCATTAAATGCAGCTAAAATGTCTAATAAAGCAATTCTGTAAGCAGTGATGTCTCAAAAACTGATAGTGTAGGACTGGAACAGTTAAAAAAGCTGAAACAGAGGAGGACTGTACGAGTGTGTGTGTGTGTGTTTTATTTCTAGTAATGCAAAAGGTCGTCTTGCTCTAAGTTGTAGTTCTCTTTTCTTTGGAGAAATCAACAAAACCTGTTTTGCATTTGCTTTGACCGTTTGGACCCCAGCAAGATGGCAACAATCAGGCTCAATTTAAACAGATTTTTCATGCTTTTCATTCATGTTTCATATATGAGATGGTTTTGAAGGAAGGATGATTGGTGCAAAAAAAAGATGTTTGCATTTTGTATTAAAATTTCTTTAGATATTATATAAATGTTAATGTCCTCCTGCTTAAAGTGTTTCGATTGAATTAATCAACTAATAAATCCACTTTTAGACAATATTATTAATCTCTGCCAACTTGAACCTTACTGGTCTTGTATCCCTTGTGCTATCTTGTGGGGTCCAGATGACCCAACTCCCAACAGTGCACTGAACCTTTTTTCTTCACTGATGTGTGATCTTCACTGGTGTCCATGGATTCCATGAAATCTTTCCACCTTTATCCACCTTTGTCATGGTAGGGAGAACACGTCAATGTAAGGGTGGGGTCATCTGGACCCCACAAGATATAGCACAAGGGGTGTTTGGGACTCAACTGAACTGTGGCTGCAGTGAAAGGCTGGGGGGGGGGGGTCAAACATGTTGCTGATGATCCTTGTGTAGTCAGGTTAACACCATGCCCTAGCTCTCCAACATGTGACACAGAAGGATTCATGCTGCGTTACTCAACACCAGCAATTACTGTCACACACAGCGCTGACAGCTCCATCATTAACTCGTCCCTTCAGTTGACGGAGCAGAGATCGGATCCTCCAGCTCTTCCAACTCCCGTTGGGACACATTTTATTTTCAAATCAGACACTTTAGTAGCCAAGAGGATTTTTTTTAATGACGCAGGCAGAACACAAAGGGTTTGAAGACTCACTCTGATGAAAATGGAGTTTTGAGTTTTTTTAACATGTTCTTATGGCATTTTGCTGAGGATGGAGGACATTTATAACAAAAATATGAAGCTTTAAACTGCATTTCTGAGTATTTCTTGGTTCAAATTGCAGTTTTTCAAAAAAAGCTTATTTGTTGAGTAGAAAATCCGCTGGGCGGGCTACAAGCTCCCTGCTCTGCTCCATTCTGATCATCCACTGGCAGACAAATAGATCCACGAACGTCTTTGTTTCCCTTGTCTGAGCAGGAATCTGGATCTAAACTGTACGACTGGATAGCTACAATACTGCTCGCCATTTTTGGTTGAAAGTGTGAGGGACTGTAAACTAGCGGGAGAGTGTGTAAACAGAGACCTCTCAGCAATGAGGAGGGGGAGGGAAAGGAGGGGGCGGTGTTACTTTGCGGAATCAGTCCTCGCCGTAACTTAGAGGCGAATTCTAAAGAACTAGCAGCTCTGCAGAAACTATGTTCTAGAAAATGACAGTATATTTTAATAAGTTTGGCTAAAAATGACATAATTATAATAAAAAACCACTGGGAAAGTGGAAAATACCAAAAGACGAGTTTAAAGTGGGAGTTTAAAGCAACTGCCTTCAAAAGACAGACTTATCTGTAGCGACAGTAGTGAGTGCAGTTTTCAAATTAACCATGGAAACCAAGCACACTTCCCTGTCTCGTTACTCTGCATCCACTAACACTTTTGACTGTATAGTAAAAAAAAACTGGACAAATGTCCTAGATTTTCTAACCTTTTCAGGCCACAGTTTCTAAAAAACTATTTTAATTTCGTTTTTAAAAAAATCCAAAAATATCAGATTTTTTTTTACATGAGATTACAAAGATTCAATGAAACTAAGTTGTTTGTGATTTCTAAAAATTCAATAAAAGCAACACGACAGTTTTTTTCATAGAACACTATTTTAACACTGAAAACTCAACCCAGTCTCTGATCATCTTTTAGAGCAAAAATATATTTCATATATATTCTTTACATAAATCCTCATTCATTTTGTCTTTTTTTAAATACAGAAGAACATTTTCTGTGCTCTTGTGTCGTAATAGATGCCTGCCTAATTCACCCTTGCTATAGGAAAATTACCCTAACAAATGTCTCTTTTACACATTTTTCACAAATCAGCAACTTTATTTGATTGAATTTTCATTCTCTGTCAAATGTTTGCGGCTGATTTAAACCTAAACTTTGTGATGAAGATTTTCCCTTTAACGTCAAAGTGGATGCTAGCAAGCGGATGCTAACTTTAGCCGCGGCCGACTTATAAGGTGCGACGGATAAATAAAGCAAAATAAAATGACACAACCATCGTAAAACTGGTATTTTGTAAATATAATATAAACATGAATCCACCGTGTCTGCATTATCTGCGTGTGCGAAACATTCAAAAGTCAGTCGTCACATGTGTAAACGAGCAGCATCTGGAACAACTGCCTCAAGAAACTGTATGTCGATTTAAACTCCTGGTTTTGTCTGTAAATAACTGCTTTTTGCTGAAGGCTCTTCTTTTTTCCCCCAAAGAAACTTTCCAAATGTGTTTTATTGTTTGCTTTGTAGCTTTACGCTATAACTTGGCGGTCTTAGTAGTCACTTAAAGTCACGTGAAGCATCAAGACAGACAGATGTGTTGAACAGAATTTAGTATTTTTCCAAAATAAACCTTCATTAAGTATCTGAAAATAAACAAAACTGAAATGAATCTAGTTAGTGTATGCATTTTATTTTCTGCCTGCGGCCCAGTACCACGTGGCCCATGGCCCGGTACCAGACCGGGCCCCCTGGGTCGGGCACGCCTGTCTTGGATTGTTGTTGTTTTCTGGCTCCTCCGCAGCTGAATTTCACAGCTAAATGTTGATACTGGTCAGCAGTTTCCAGTGATCCTGTCTGCTCGTGGGCTATACAGCCAGCTGCAGCTGCAGAGACCTCACCTTAGTCATCTATTCTTTACATCCTTAGACCCCGCTTGTCTTTATTCTCTCCTCTGTTCAAACAAACCTGCTGCTTAAATCCAAATGTAGCCCTGTTTCTTGTGTTTTTAGATTGGACAAGCAGGGAGGAGTTTCTCCTTCTGTAAATCTTGTGAATCCTCCTTCAGGCTTTTTCTCTCACAGCTCTGTTCTGAGTTGGTGACATTGAATTAAAGTCAGACACAAATCGTAGTTATTATTTCTCCCTAATGATCAACTTCCAAATGTCTAGTACTTCCCTGAAT
Organism: Oryzias sinensis; assembly: GCA_037389245.1. Lineage (NCBI taxonomy): Eukaryota > Metazoa > Chordata > Actinopteri > Beloniformes > Adrianichthyidae > Oryzias > Oryzias sinensis. The sequence goes on from CM074488.1 coordinate 25,825,695, forward strand.
TAAGAAAGAACCTACCCATACGTCACTACCAAATCTAAGTCCCTGATTGACCTGCTTTGACTTTCAACACGTGTTTTAGTAGGTAGAGCCTGAAAACGGTCGTAAAACATTTTTATACACGAACGCTGGAAGTGCATTTACGCACGTATGAAAGTTTTATGTCAAGGGCGGTGTGAACGCACCTTCAGAGTGCCATCGGGTGTGTTCAAAGTCAGAGCCCTGACGTTTGAGTTTCTCCATTTAGCACATTGTATAGAAGAAGCTCTCAGCTGACCCCAGAGTGGAACGACAGAAGAAAAGCTGATACTTTAGACGGGCTCCAGAGAAATGGAGTTCATGACAAAGGTGAGAAGGCTTTTCTTAAAGTGTGGATGTGAGGGTCCCTCTTTTTGAACAAAAAAAAGGAATAAAAAAAAAAGCAGCTCTGCCTAAAGCCTAGTTTTTTAGGGGCCAGGTGTAAATGTTATCTTTCTGCTGGCATCATGGAAAAGGGCAAATGTGCTGCTGCTATTTCTGGAGCATGGCATTTGTTCTATGTCCTCCTGTGCCTTTCTATGTTCCAGGCAACTACGGTGAGTTGCGACCACCAAACAAACATGAAACTGCATATATTTACTCTGTGTGACGGCTCATTAAAGCTCCAGGCTTTGCTCTACAGCGCCAGGAGAAGAAGCAGTGATTAGTCACATATGGAGACTTAATGAGCTGCCAGCTGCATTGTGTTCTGCTTATGAGAAGTGCTTGTTAAAGCAGTGTACACGGTTGCAGCCACACGCCTGACCTAATAAAAACCTGCCATGTCGGGACGAGATAAAGGAGAGCAGCGGTAATGAAAGGACAGAGGTTCGTAGCTGGGAATATTACTCCAAGCCGGGGTTAATTTTGAGAGCAGGTGGATTCAGCTTTATCGCAACACAAACATGCAGTCGAGCGGGCGGACTTGATTGAAGCAGCCATAAAACATGCAGGACTTGTCATTTCAAAGCATGTGTGAAAAATAGTACAGAAAGTGGAACCGCAAAGCCACAGATGCTTTGTACGAGAGCGATGTGAGAAGTGACTGAACTCCACCCAAGCTCTCTCAACCGCCAAGAGGAAATTGCACTTCCCCTCCCCTCTCACTCCCAGTGATGCTCAGTAATTCATGAGTTTCACTTTCAAATATTAGAATAACTCAAAGCACATTTACGCTTTTCAGATCCAATGAGAGATTCACATTTTTGTTAGACTTCTCTCTGAAAAGTGACTTTTGGTTCCATATTCTGTTTCCTCTTCTGCAGCCACTAGAGGGCGCAGTGTGTCTGTGTAATGAAAGCAGCTCAATGGGGGAGCAGATTTCAGCAGAGGGAGCCATTTCACCATGATCTCCTTTGCTGCGGCGCTCCCACCTGTTAACATGCAACTTGTTGATGAGTATGAAAACACCCTTGACTGTTGTTTCATGCTTTAATAAGAATTGGAAGCTAAAAACATCATTGTTTTATTCAAATAAGTTCTTTTTAATGTTATCATCCTCTAATTTCACCTTCCCGGCTAATCTTTTTCCTCTCCTAGTTGCACCTTACACACTGCGTCACATTTCATCATCCTAATGGCTGTGGATCCCCAGTGCCAAATATGATCTTCTTGTTTTCTCAGCCATACTGTTTGCTGCAAACTACAGGGAGCCACAGTTGTTGCCATGGCAGTGAAAGCTAATGGTCACCTAAGGGATGGTCCAACATGGCTCATTACCATGGTGACTGCTCTGGTCGTCTCACCTTGAGACCAGATTTCACTGCCGCTGCATCAAAATATAACAGGTAATAGGGGAGCGGGTGCAATGTTGCTGGTTGCCAATAGCAACCAGAGTGTTTGGAGCTGCTGTGCGTGTGCAAGTGTGCGTTTCACCTAAGGGGGGATACATGGCAGAGTCTGAGAGCAGAAGAAGGTTCATTTAGTCACTGCTCAGTCGTTGCTCAGACAGGAGTGATGTTTGGGGCGTTGCAGGTGTGGAGAGGAGCAGCAGCTTTATTAAATGCTGATCATGAGAGTAGCACCGCTTTGTGACCAATCAGACACAAGAGCCTCTGTGCACACCAAGGTTAAATCTGATTTAGGTAGTCGAGTATATCAAAGACAAAGGAAGCAGCACTGCATATTCTGGGGAAATGGCACGCCAAATTGACTGTGTGCTTTTAATTTGGAAGGATGTTTTTATGAGCATTTTATTTTTAATTTCTAAAGCAAATATAAACACAGGAACGCTTATAAAAGTAAATTGGTATTTTACTGATTAAAAATATCAGGATTTGGTACAGACATTGTCAAAAAATAAAAGTTTTCTTTCAGTAACAACAAAGAAAAATTGAACAAGAGTTCAGGAAAAAAAAAGCCTTTCAGATCAAAGCAGGAATTAAAGTGTCAGCATTGACCTTTTCTCTAAGAAAACACATTTAATCAATATTTTATTATTTTGTTATTTAAGAACTTAATATAAGCATGTTGTGAAAACAGCTGCTGGCTACATGGGAAAATGAAAGTATGAGAACAATGGCACTGAAGCAAAGCAACAATGTTGAGCTAGTTGATATTTGATTAGCTGGAGGGTTGCTGCAGTTGCTACTGGTGATGTCATTAACTTTATCTGAATCAACACTCGGATCCAAGCTGGCAAATAAAGGACAGAAAATACCAGAAAACACTAAATCCGACTTTTCACTTTTAAAGTGTCTGCGTTCTAGGAAAATGTGAGTCATTTGAATGAACTTGTCTCTACATATTAGATCTATTTTCAAACTGTTTGAAAGTACAAGTTTGTTTACTGTTTAAAAAGAGCTTCAAATTTTTTTCTATCAATCAAAATGGAAATGCAATGGGAAACAAATAGGAAAAAAAGTCAAACTATTTAAGAAAATATTTAGAAATAGTCATCTTACTATATAAAGTGACTCTGCACCAATTGGTTAATGCGTATCTTTTTTTTAAATCAAAAATTTTACAAACTTCTATTTATTTTTTTTTGCTAGTTAATTACTTTAAACAGTTTTCTAAAGATTAACCATTTTTATCTAATAATCAGGGATGAAAACTGTAGTTGCAAAATCTAATCTGAAACAATTCCCTGTCCTGGTCTTCTAAATATGTAGTCACCAGTGGGTTTTTGTGTTTTGGTTTTTGTGTGTGTATGTGTGCTTTTCTAGTTAGGACTTCAGACTTGTTTCTCTGAAGTCCCCCAGACAACCAGCTGCCTCTTGGTTTTTGACAAATATTTACCTCCTGCCATTTCCCTGATGTTACACACACACTCACACACACAGACACACAGAGTGGTTGATAAGCGCACCATCTGGCCTGAGTGCCGCTGTAAAGGGCCCATAAAAAAGACCCTCATGTATTAGGAGAAATAGAGGGCTCCAGAAGAGGTAAGCTGTGCAGGACAGGTAAACAGCACAAACACCTGCAGAGAGACCCTGGTTCTGGATGGAAGTCACAAAACACCAAAGAAAGGTAACAAATAGAGACCTTTCTAGATGTGTAAGAGGACTGTTTTGTAAAGATTTATCTGGCAAAGGATTGTACCATTTGTTACGACCCACGGTTTTAGGACCCTATTTACAGGATTAGGCCTTAGTCACAACGGTCCGAGTGGATGCAGGGCAAAACTGGGCGGCACACAAGTTTAAAATTGAAAACCGCTCGGTGAGCTCATACAGCCAAAACATTCATGCACACTTGGTTGTGGAGAACACTAACACAACACGTAAGGGTGAGTAAGGCCAGACGCCGGGACATCATACAAAATTTGTCCCTGTGCTCTGTGTAAGAAACACGTGTCAAACGTGTGCATTTATATATTATAATTGGCCCACGAAATCATATAACGATTGCATTAGAGCTGGCCCGCGGTATATACTGTACCACTAATACTACAAATCCCACAATGCTTTGCGAGTATGTTGGCGCGCAGTCAAAACTGGCAAGCGCTCCTTTTATCTGTTGACAGTCACTGACAGCCACGCTCCAGTAACATCAGACAAAAATGGCCACAAAAATGGCCAAAGGAAAGATGGAGAACAGGAGCTTTGAAGACAGGCGGGAGGCAGATTATCTGTTCACGAATATAAAGTACAGACCTGTTTGTCTTGTGTGCGGAGCTAATGTGGCAGTAACCAAAGAATATAACATAAAAAGACACTATATGAAAAGGTTAAACATTACACATCAGTTGCAGTTAATTTTTTTAAATAAATATTGAGTTTGGCCCGTGACTTTACTTCACTGCTTAATTTTGGCCCACTTTAAATTTGAGTTTGACCCCCCTGGTGTAAGGGGTCAATAATTAGCGTTCACACGCTAATTGTGCACTCCTTCCATGTAGCCCGACTCTTGGAAACATTAACTATATCTGAAAACTGGATGAAGTGGCTGTGAAGTCACCCATAGAAAATGATTTTCTTGCAGTTCCAACCAAACAAAGTCAAGTCAGTCGCCATTTTTTGAATGACATCAGTAAGCAGTGATTGGTCCGAGCCGGCGTAAATCCTTGTTTCTACAGACACACAGGTATCACCTGCACCACCCGTACGTGTGGTCAGTAAGGTGCTGTAGCGGCACCGCAGGATTCCACGTGCACAAGAATAGTGTGTTCCGTTTTTGTGACGTTCTTTAAGGTGATTGCACGAGCTTCAAGGGAACTGCAAGACACACCTGTACTCACTTTAAGTTGTGGTTGCTCCTTTGACCCTCCACTGGCCAGGACACAACCCCAAAACCTGCAGCACCCGTATGAGTCGACCCCTGTACTGGTGCATGTAATTATGAGTGAGTAGTGAGTTTATGTGTGTTGGTTGTTAAAGGAGTTGCTAGAGGTTTTCTCATAGCTTTGTTTCATTTAGGCATTGAAAGACTCTTGTGCAGGCTTGGGCTTTCTCATACTTGAGGCTCATTGGCCAATCTAAATTGTCCAAAGGTGTGAATGTGAGTGTGCATGGGTGTGTGATTGTGGCCCTGCGACAGACCGGCGACCTGTCCAGGATGTCCCCTGCCTTTGCCTACGAGTGGCCAGGATAGGCTCCAGCAGCTCCGTGACCCTGAAAGGGACAAAATGGTTTAGAAGATGAACGAATACTCTCAGATGAAGATTAAACAAATAAACTATCAGGTTATCATCACAAAATATGAATGCTTTTTTTTTAAGTGTAATGTCTACTTGTTGACAGATTAGATTAAAAAAAACTATAAAGAACTTGCAATTTTTTCATCATTAAAAAGTCCAACATTTATTACCGGTAAGTAGAAGGAAATTTCCCCCCAAATCCCTGCAACAACTCTAGGAAAACCTGTCGTTTCATGAGTACCCATCAACAGCCATGTGGGCACGTGTTCTGCTTTCCATCCTCCGTCCTACCAATTTGTCCGTCTTGTCAGTGCGAGTCTTTGCCAAAACTAACTAGGCCTGGCAGCGTTGCCATTGGAGATCATCTTAAGAGGATGTTTAAAGTGAAGTTCTGATTGCTTCTGTCGCTCATTTGTAAACAAACATACGCATCTCCGGCAACATCTCCAGCAACATCACTTGCGTATCCAACGGCAACAAGAGATGCTGTAGAGAGGGAAGAAAGGAGAATTTGTCTGAGGGGATGTGGGCAAACTTTGTGAATTGGAAAGCCAAGAAAGTATTGCAGATAGTTAGACTATTGGTATGATTACAATGCGATTTTGTTTGTGACAATGACTCTTTCAAAGACACCAGCAAGACAATGAAGGATAATGGCAATACTGGGTAGAGGATGCTTCTTTTTCAATGCAGAGTTGATTTAAAAAAAGAGAGGAGTGCAACAATGGGAGAGAAAAATAAACTGGATGAAAACTAAATAGCTGCCCTCTTGGGATTAATGAGAAGAAGGAAGAAAGAAAGAACCAGCAGAAGGAAGCGAGGAAGCAAGAGGCTATCATATTTTTTATTTATTGTCTCGGTTGTAAATCATAGTTATGTGTCTGTTCCTTCTCCGTGACCCTAATAGTCATCGTCAAACGTCCACAGCTTTTGACAGATGGTCCAGCAAACCACGTTTCCTCTGTTGAAACTGCATTTGGTCGTCTCCTTCTGACCCGTGTTTTTCCATGCACACAAACACAACGTTTCCCTCTCAGTGCATCCATGTTGTGGGAACCCTGACAGGACTTAACTCCAACCAATTTTCTGTCAGCAGAATAATTCGTCTCCACCTTAGCAACGCCCAGTTTGCGCTTTCAGCTTGTCCTTGACTGTTTGGTTGCACCGATTGCCGCTAACAGGGTTGTGCCTTTCCTTAAAAGATAAATGCTTTTTATTTTTTTTGTGGTTTTATTTACCCAGAGTCCCAACAAAAGCAAATAATCGGCTGCAGGGGCCTGTTTCAGAAAGGAGGTTAAGTGTAAACTCTGAGTGCATTAACCCTGAAATCAGGGAAACCCTGGGTTTTCTGTTTCAGAATGGGAGGTTTGTTAAACCAGAGAAAGCAGAGTAAGTCAAACCCATTTCTGAAAGAGAGGTAACTTTTACTCGGAGTCAGTGTCCATGGTTACTTATGCTGTGAACCTAACCTGGTCGGGAGCAGGTTTTATTCTCCAAACTCGAAGTTTCTGCCGGTCCCCTCCCCTTTTTAAAGACGAAGCGGTATTTTTCGCTTTAACCTTCATTGCCCACATTTCCGTCACACAGAGACGGTCTAAGTGACAAGAATGGCTTGTTCTTTTTTGGAGGACCCAATAGACGAGGAGGCTGCATTAATTCGTAGAGAATTATATTTACGTCGTACGAGGATTTTGAGACCTCGACTCGATGTTTTGTCATTTCCCCATACGTTTTTGTTTGAGCGTTACCGTTTTTCGTTGCAGTCAATCACATATACAAAATGAAAACAACATTAGGTATTGCTATGTAGATGTTTCATATGTCAAATATATTTATACTTCATTTTTAGCTGCTGCCATGTTCTTTTAATTCCAGCAGGATTGCATCTACATGAAAATGAAATCAGGGACATTGAATTAGATTAATGTAACAATTACTTTTTGGAAACACAATTTTCTAGCACTGCTTTCTTTCTTAATCCCATATAAACCTATACCACTTGATCAATACAAGGGTAGTGTTGCAGCGTGTGTGTGCTGAGCGGGGTGCGATCCACGAGAGACAAGGGGAGGGGCGAGTGCAGGTGCAGATGGGGGGGGGGGGGGGGTGAGCACGGATGAGGAGGACAGAGAAGGTAAGGAAAGGAGAAGTCTTCCCGCAGCGAAAGGTTCAACAGTAGACAAAAGTTCAACGTTGAAATGACCAACGTTTGCAAGAGGGGAAGGTTAACAAAAAAGTCCTCTAAACATTACCGACGTTAAATGCATTTTCCCCCAGATTGGTTCTGTACTATGCAGCATTTCATGCATTTACAACAGGAATAACACTTCAAAAGTACACCTTAATATCGCCATTTTTTATTTCACACCGTACGCTATTTAAAAAGTTATTACAGCCAATATTTTATAACAATGATTTAAATGCAAACTTAGGCATTAACTTGAGCAGCTATGTTTTCCCACGCTGTCTCTGTTTTGCAGATGCAGCGGTGTTGCTTTTCTTCCGTAATATGTGCTCAAATTCACTGTAACTCTGCAGCAGCACGTCAAGTTCAGCTGGCGAAAAATACGCAGACCTCTTTTTTTCACGGTTGCCATGGTGACTCGTGATATCTGCGCTCCATTGATAATGGCTTCTTATAGACGCGGTGCGCACGCTCACCTCCGAATCAGTCCACTCAGAGTTGATTGATCTAACTCGGATCAGCTTCTCTGAAACAGAAAACTCAGAGTTGTTAATCTCCCGATTGACCAACTCAGAGTTCAAGTTCAACCTCAGAGTTGGTTGAACCTCCTTTCTGAAACAGGCCCCAGGTGCAAATCTAGATCTGTTGTGTTATCTCTATGCTGTTTTGCTGAAGTTGCATGCGAATTGAATGGACAGAGATGGTAAAATACAAACCCCGTTCAGCATTGCCTTCCGTAGTTACTGTTGCTATGCCATTCTCTTGTCAGATTTAGCAATTTCTAAAACAGTGCTGCTTTTTTCGTTGGGAGTGTACATAAAATTAATTATCAAAGCCATCTGTGGAATACTAAACAAGCCATTATTAGCTATGTGACTTGAGTAGCTCCCTGTAGATCTTTTTTCTGTTTATTGTTTCACAAAAGTTATTATCTAAAAGTTTAATAGTTTTAGTTTAGTTGTTTAATTAGCTGCAAAATTATAGCAGCATCCTACAAGTGCATTGGGATTGAGAGGGATGAGAGAACAGCTGTCAACTGTTGACACAATTAAAATAAGAAGGACACATTTGAAGTTGGACTAGGATTACAAAAATAACACTTGTCAAAATGAAAACATCTCTATGCACACACTCTGGCAGAAACCCTCTCTTAGATTGAAAAAACTGAAAGATAATTCACTTGAAAACTTCAAAAAAGATATTTACTCGAGAGTCATTTCATCAAATGACTCTTAGTTGCCATAGAAACATGCCTTGTAGGTCTTCTGTCATAGGCTGTGCGGCTTTGATAACAACCACGGACAACATTGACAACATTTATGTGGACCTAGATTTTGTTGTTTCAACCAAGGGTCACAGGATTCCAAAGGTCTGACCATCTTAAAAAATGGTAAAACTGGTCGTTCTCCATGATTCTGTGAATGAGATCTGCTTTTATGAGCACATCAGTCTTCACACAACAGAGACAGATGAAAAAAAAAAAAAAAAATTCCATCTACCAGAAGTTGTTCTCACTGTTTCTTCTTAGCTGTTCAGCAAGAATAATGGCCAAACTGAGCCCTTACAAAAACAAAAAAAAAAGTCTTCTCATGTTTCATCAGTTAGGTGCTTTAAACCCAAAATGTGCAGCAGTGGAGAATGGTTAGATGGCATTTTCAGGCAGTAATTGACACTGCTTTTTTTCCCCCCAGCACGCACTCTCTGCATGGTAGTTGCTGGTGGTCACACTGCCAGAAGAAATGCAAACCGTTTTAAGGCAATAATATAATCAACAGAATCTTGGACTTACAGTTTAGTAGCATGCTATGATGTGGCTTTTAATGCTTATCCCAGATGGATTATCGGTTTATAAAAACAATTAAAAAAAAAAGCAGATTTGTTTGGTTATCTACTCCTGTCTATTTAACCATGGTCTCCAGGTTACATGGTTTGCATACAGTGCAGTCTCACTATAGCTGGTTGTGTTAAGTGTCTGTTAGGAAAAAGTGTGCAGTAAGGGGTTTAAAGGACCTAAATCATGCAAAATCAACATTTAGGAGCTTTAAAGTGTATTATTATTTGTTTGTTTTCACAAAAACAAACCTAAAGTGGTATTTTGATCCATTTACACACCCTGACCATTGCTTAAAAGCCCCTCCCCATCCACAAAAACAAACGGGTACTCACATTGTGATGTAAACCAATGAGGACAGCCCCTTCCAGGAAGACTTTGTGCTGCCAGCACCGCCTCACCTTCAGAAAGGCCTTGTGGGTTCATCTAGACCCACTAGACAGTGCTCTGAACCTTTTTTTTTCCAATGATTTGTGATCTTCACTGGTGTCCATGGATTACATGAAATCTTTCCACCTTTATCCACCTTTGTCATGGTAGGGAGAACACGTCAACGTCAGGGTGGGGTCATTCTGGACCCCACAAGATAGCACAATAGCTAGCAGGTTTGGCAAGAACGCTTTTTTCGTTATGCATACCATGCACCGGCTCTAGGTTACGCTTTCAATTTAATGCATGCACCCACAAGGATAAAGGCAGAGTCTCGGAGATCAAGTAATTTTACCTGCGAGTAGGAAAATGAGCTGTGAAAATTATCCACATTTCCTTAAAAAATTAAAGAACATTTAAATAGTAGGGGTGTGGCTAAAAATATTGATATCGCGATATATCGCTGTGAGTTATTTAGTCCTGCTGATTATCGACACATCTTTCATCAAGTATTGACCTTTTATTTGATGCTAAAGACCCCAAAAACGTTATATTAACCATCCAGTAAGATAAATTTTTGGAGGGTCGAGAAGGCCATAGATTGGCTGTTGCGGCGGACGGAAGAACACACATTCAAACAAAGATGGCGGAGCGGAAAATAATGAAAGTTAATGAGCAACCGTGGGCTGCTACTGGTCTGAAGCTGACATAGCCCGGGCGCGGATACCTTCTTCCAGACGAAGCTACCACCGTCTTCTGCGAGAGCAGCGGCAATAAATGGAAAACTGTCCGTCCCTGCAGCGCGGTAGAGAACGAGGGATTTGTTTTTTTATTGAATGCAGTAGAGCCACGCTTTGACATTCCCTCTCAGAAATAATGAAAAATGGAACCCTGCACTGTACGCCACACTAGAGCTATATGAGATGGAATAGCAAAAAGATGGGCATCAATGCCTCTCCTCTAAATCCAGTGGTGAGACGAGTGGGCGGCCTTTGGCCTCAAAGAGCCTGTGGTCTCCAGAAAAAGCATGAACATTTAAACATACATCCTATGCAGGTTTTCCCCAAACGTGTTGTTCAAAAAGATGTTTACTTTTGGATGCACTTTAAGTTCTTCATGTATTTTATCTTTGGTAATTTATTTTGAAAGCAGTTTATGTCTTAAATAACTTAAAGGAAAGTTCCTAGATACTTGACTTCTTTTTCCGGGAGAATTTTTTATTTTTGTTTACACCACATTTGCACTAAATGGTGTCATGTATTTTAACAAAGACATTATAATTTCACAGAATTAATATCTGATCTGGCAGCTATTTGTTTAAATAAAGCAATGGCTGTGGATTTGTTTCTCAAAAGTTTATACCAATGTGTCTGGTAGCTACTTGACTTATTCATTATTTATCCTGTTTACAGCAATTTTGTACTAAATAACAGCATAGTATCAGTATTACTAATATCAGCAATGTTACATAAAAGTCTCTTATTCATTGTTCAAATAGGACACAAGTTGTTTAGTATCATGTTGTTTAAAAAATATTTTCCAAAAAACAGTTTTTCAAGTTCTTCTTTCTTAAAGTTTGATATATCGTGAGCGTTAGAGATCTAGATATATAGATTACTGCCATATCCCCATATCGTGATTGTATCGTTATCGTGAGCAATGTATCGCAAATCGTATCGTATCGTGAGGTACCCAGTGATTCCCAGCCTATTAAATAGTGGTGTCAAACTATCGTGTTAATCATGAATAGTTATTTACAGACAAATAAGTGAGTTTTTTGTTTGCTGGCTCAAACTCATTTCTTAACCTATTTTGTTGTGTTCTGAAATACATAAACCAATAGCATTTTATTTGACCTGAAAACCTTTCTAACATCGCTCTCTGTGCTTGTCTGTTGCTGCTGGGACTTTGTTGCTGTGCAACTTTGTTGCTCTTCACAGAACCAACGCACAACGCCACTGTCATCTTTTCTGTAAGGAATAAAGCCAAATGCCATTCCTATCATAAGACAAGGGGCTGATCACGTTACACACAATCTGTGGAATAAGGCAAGCCAACGCGTACATAGATAATTAAAAGTTTGTGGTCAATTATATTTGGATTTCTCAGAAAAATATTCCTGCTGTTTTATGTGTTACATTTGAGCACTCTGGATCTGATACTTTGTTCTTGTGTTGTGTAAAAGGAAAGTTTGGCAATCTGTTGTGTTACAAAACTTTATAAGCCCTATTTTATTTGTTGAAATTTGATTTTTAGTGTGCCACAATGTCACAAATTTATTTGGAACACTCACATTGAGGTTTTTCACACAATTATTAGGCTGGATTGAGCTGTAATTATTTAGATGAATGAATTAATTACAGCTCATGATTAATTTCTTCCCTCGGCTGGCCTGGGAACGTCTCGGGTTCCCTCCAGAGAAGCTGGAGGAAGTGGCCGGGGAGAGGGAAGTCTGAGACGAAATAAAAAACCACAAGTATAAAACGAGGAAAACAGTTAAGATATGAACTGCTGCCCTTCTGAATGAGTCTCTGCTCCAGCTGTTTGTCCCAAAAATCCCCTTTAACAATTGGGATTGAGGATTATTATAGTTTGTAAATCCTGGATGCATAAGCAGCACAGGCATTCTGGCATAGCATTCATCCCGTGAAACTTCCGCGCTCTGTTTGTTTAAAAATCTATTAAAGTGGAAAGAACATGTTTTTATTTTTTATTAGATCATGGAGGTCATTTATGTCAGTCAGCATTAAGTTTTAAATCTATGTTTTTTGTTTTTAGAACAGAAACAAGTAACTGGGCTCCTCGACTGCTTTTTGCAGATGGAGATGCACCCATAGAACAGCATCACAGAGTGCTTTCATTTTGTCAGTGTTGTTGTTTTCTGTCTGTTGCACATCATTCCCAACATTTCGCCACATATTTTTTTTCTCTTCCCAGTGCCCTTGAATCCCCAAGGTACGTTCTCTAAACAGGCCTTTCTGGATTTCTGTGCAACTGCAGGAGAACCTCAGCTGTCGGCCGGCATCAGTCAGCCGAGGAACTCAAAAAGCAGGAATTTGATTTGCTTCTTTGATGCTACCTGTTCAAGGCAGTGTGGTCACAAAGGGGAAAAGAAGATTAATGAAAACAAACGGAGCAAAAAAATAATAGAGTGCGATATTAGGATTATATGGGGATATTCATCCGTTTATCTTTTCTATTCTGTGCTACATCAAAACCACAGTTTATAGGTAGTGAGAGGCTTCATTTTGTGCTTTATGCCCTGTCTGAAGCCCATTAGCAGTCATTTCTGCAATTACTGACAAACTGTTTTACGGTAGGGCGAACAAAAATTCCCAAGTTAATTTGCCAGAACGCATCGAGCAGAGTGAGACAGTTGCGCTTATTAAAAATAATTGTCTGATGACATTTCTGTCGCTGTTGCATGACAGCAGTCAGCAGAGAGCCGGTCGGGGGTCTGCACACTTGGTAATTAAGGAAGGACTGGCTGAGATTTGACACTGTAATCAGTACTAACAAAAAGGAAGGCTTTATCTCCACCTCTCAGCCAGCCCTTCATCGCCTCTTCTTATCATGCCCTCCCTCCAACCCTCTCTCTTGCTTTCATTTATTCTCTGTGTCCTGATCATTTATAGTCATCTTCTTATTTACAGCGCGTCTCCATTTTTTTTTCCTTCTGTCTATTTTCTTCTCTTCTTCTCTTCCGCTTCTTTTTTTTTGCCTTGACATTTGGATTTGCCCTTTGTGTTTCCCTTGTGTGGCGTGATGCACTCTTCTGGCATTGCCATTTGAAGTTCCTCCCATGTCCTCTAATGAAAATGTTTTGTAATTTAGTTAGAGCGCAGTAATACCACAGGAGGGAAAACACTAAGTCCAAGCTTTATGCATGTAACAAATGCTTGACCATGCCATGGATCGGACAATTTGAGCAAATTAGTTTGCCATCAACAGAAACTATTCAACCAGAATCGAAATAATCCCATCACCCCTGAAAAGGCAGTATTTATTTATTCTACAGTATTTATTTATTTATTTATTATATTTATTTATTTATTTATTCTACAGTATTATTATTTATTTATTTATTTATTATATTATAACTGCAAGACTGATGTACAGAAAGTGCATGTTTACACTGATATAAATATATTTTTTCACATGTGTATTTGAAAAAGCGACACTTTGCATTTTTAGCAATACACTGTTTAATAAAGCTTGAACTAAATTTTCAACACTGTGAGACACACTTAAGCCTAATATTGTGGCCAATTTGACCCAAACACATTATAAGGGTTTAAAGCCTTATTATTCTTAGCTTTTTTGTTAAATTGGCAGTGCCCTTCATTTATGGATTAATTCAGGTTGTGCTTTCTGATGTCAAAGCAATTTTGAGAGATACGCAGCGCTGTGTCTAAATGTCGGTCTATTTATTTGCAAATCCAGGGCATGTGTGTTTGTAAAAAATGCTGCCGTAGCTAAAGTGTAGCAGTGTTGGACTGTGTTTTTATTTTTACCAACAAAGATAGCGTGGTCATTGCAACATTTTAGTGGTATCGGTCTGGTTTTTTGGACGTGTTGTAAACAAAGGTTGGAGTTACAAGTACATACGGCAACAGGCCCAACGTAGCATCGCGTGTTACCAAAAAGTTAATGTGAATGAAGTTAATAAAACGTGATTGACTGACTTGATTTATCTCGGACTTTTTTTGTCCCCCTTAATGTGCCTTTAGTAGTTCAAAGTGCTACTTTCTTCATGACATAAGTTCAAAATAGACTATTCTTTAACGGTGTGCTTTATAAAGCAGAACATACGGCAGTCTGACAAATGATGTCACAGACCAGCAACAAACTATGGTGCGGCCTGCAAAGGATTTTAGTTTCTGAAAATGCATCCAGCTCAGATTAAACACCAATGCCTTAATTACAGACCCGTTACCATTTTTCTAGGCTTATTAGGACAAGAAGTCAAGACTAAAGTAAATCCAGCATTGCTGTTCTTCATGTTCATCTGCTCGCTAATTTCAGATGCTATTTATCAAACTACATCAGAGAAAAACTAACCGTTTGTTCTGCATGTGCTGCTTTTAATTTAGTATTCCAGTCCAGCATCGGTTTGTTTCTGACAGCTTAGAGAAGATATTATTCTGTTCTATAGCTCAGTGCCTAGCAGAAGTCAACAGTGTGTTCTGCCTTCACCTAAGTGCATTCTGCATGAAAAGAACAAGTGATCTAGAAAATGAATGAATGTAAATACGTCCTCTCTGTCTACCCTACAATAACCTCCGTCCATTAACTTGGTTTTAGAATTTTACAAGACTGGACAAATGCTGGAATTGATTAACCAGTGAATTCCAAGAAGTCATGGGTGACTAGATCTTTCGCTTAATGGTTGGTTCCGGCTTTTTTCAATTTCAATTTCAATTTATTAGTTTAGAGGATAAGCCCCTTGAGATGTGTCATCTCGTTTTCAAGGGGGTCCTCAAAATACAACAAAACAAGCAAATAAATAACCGACAGATACAGCTGAGCAAGTTTTACATATATCAAAACAAGACGAAAAGAACTTAAAATTTACAAGACAACAAACAGGCACACACCCACACACACACAAATATTTAATGCACCTACTAGTAATTAATTTAAGGTAAGGAAATAAAATAATAAATAAAAGGCAGAAAAGAAATCAAATTAAATCAAAAACAGTTACATGAGTGTTGAAGATGAACTAAACAGGCATTTTTAAATGCAAAGAATGAGGTTAAAGAATGTGTCAGAAAAGTGCACCTCTTTAGAATAAATGATTCAGTGTGAAATAGGCAAGAAATGAGAGACCAGCTGAGCGCAGATGAGTGCAGAACTTCCCATGAAACAGTCTAGGGTTTTCCCATTTCAGTGGAGTACAAGATGTCAAGGGCATTTGTGGGCATTAGGGAAGCCATCTGAGTGTTTCACAGTCACGCTGCTGCTACATCATCTTCCTCACTGCAGGATTACAGGAAATTGAGAATTTGAGATATGAAGCTTTCTGAGTTGATCCTGAAAGTGTTCAGTCAATATAAACATGAAAGAACATTCATTGAGCTCCAGATATGATCCATATTTAGATTAGATTAGATAACTTTATTTATCCCACGATGGGAAAATTCACTTATCAGCGGTAACAAGGACATTTAGAAATGATAGCAAAAAAGACATTCAAATTAAATAAATACAGCTGCAAAAGTGACATGTGATCCACTGCAAACATGTGATCAACTTTTTTATATATATATAAATAAATAAGTAAAAAAGTACACACCAAAAAAACAAAAGTTAAGGAACAAAAACAACTGAAAACAACAACTGCAACAAAAATAAATGAATAAATGAGTGAAAGAAAACACCCTTGGGACCGTAGTGTGTCACTGTAACAGTCTGATGGCTGTGGAGAGGAATGACCTGCAGTAGCTCCTTCTTGCACTGTGGGGGGCAACAGTCTGGTGCTGAAGGAGCTGGTCAGCGCCTCTCCAGTTTGGTGCAGGGGGTGGGAGGGGTTATCCATGTTAGCTAAGCTAACATCCTCCTGTCCGCCACCCCCTCGATGGACTCTGGTGTGCAGCCCAGGACAGAGCCGGCCTTCCTAACTTGTTAAGCCTCTTCATGTCTCTGGCTGCACTGCCCCCCGCCCAGCACCCAACTCCATAAAGGACCACTGAGGCCACCACAGTGTCATAAAAGGTTCTGAGCAGCATAAGGGAATTTCTGAAACCACTTTGGTCAATCTTTCATCAGTGTTCTCGTAAACTATGATCTAAGTCAGTGTTTCCCAACCCTGGTCCTCGGGGCACATTGTCCTGCATTTTCTCAATCCAAACCTGCTTAGACACACCTGCCTTTGATGACTGTCATTGTCAGCCTATTCCAAAGCCTGATGATGAGCTGAATCAGGTCTGCATAAGAAGAGCAACACGGAAAACATGAAGGACAGGGTTCCCCGAGCACCAGGGTTAGGAAACACTGATCTAAGTATTTAACAATTTCTGCAGTCCACTTTAATCCAAAGTACTACAATCCAGTTTCTTTATACTTAATTAGGGATAGTTTTATCTAATGAAATTCATATAATGC
This sequence comes from Oryzias sinensis, assembly GCA_037389245.1. Lineage (NCBI taxonomy): Eukaryota > Metazoa > Chordata > Actinopteri > Beloniformes > Adrianichthyidae > Oryzias > Oryzias sinensis. The sequence goes on from CM074488.1 coordinate 25,842,285, forward strand.
CAAAATCAAAGGGCATCCATACCACATTAGAACAGAACACTTTAGCTTGAAGGACCACAAGCCAGACATGGACAACAGTTGAGCCAGTTTGCAAAGCAATGTGACTGCAGCAATGTGGCATGTCTGTGCTTTATCTGATCCCAACTGCGTCTGCGTGTGCATGCGTCTGCACCAGTAGCTTCGTTTTTTTATGGTTTACTTTAACCTCTGCTTTGTTTCATTTAAATGAGAGAAAATGTTAAAGCCTAAAAAGCTTAAGTAACAAAGTAATGAGGGTTTCTTCAGTCCAGTAAATGTAATCACCAAAATTTGAAATGCAATTCGTTACGTTCCTCTGTTACAGACAAAATTTTTAATTCAATAACAGTAATTTATTACTTTGTAATCCGTTATCCGCACTGGTCATTGGCCCCTGAGGGTTTGGGATCAAGAGGTGAAGGAGACCTTTAAACACAAACATTACAATACCTGCAAAGAACAAAGAGAAATCCAAAGTTCCAAGGAAATGCACATGGTTTCTGGTGCAAAGCCCCACCTAAAGACTCAGACGATCATGGCATAACCTTAGGGTGAAGTGCAGTTTCATGCATGAAGAATTCTGTAACAGAAAGCACAGTTCTTTTTTTTTAACTACAGAAGAAAGTGGTCAGTCAGAAACTCTGCATACTTTTCAGAAATCATTTTCACACCTTTAGGGTCCCTAAAGGGGGAAACGAGCTCTTTTCCCCATAATTCTGGCCTAAAACAGGACTCTGCCACCTCCTTGCTGACGTCGCAGCCTTTTTGGAACATGGCCATCCTCCAACCACCCACCACTCAGTCCATCTGGACCATCCAGGATTGCGTGACACTCATCAATGAACCAGAGTGTTTTAAAATGAGTCTTCATGTATGTCTGGGCCCACTGCAACCGTTTATGCTTATGAGTGCTGTTTGGGGGGGGGGGGCAAATAGAAGGTTAACGTATAACTGCAAGCCTGGAGGATCCTACACCTTGATGTTGGTGGTATTCCAGAGATATCAGCAACTTTAAATATGTGCTTTGTAATGGTATTTTAGCAGCTGTTCTCTTAATCCCGTGTGTGCCTAAAATCCACCTCGAATATCCTAATAGTACAATGATCATACATAAGTTATTGTGAAATATCCAAGGCTTTCAAACCTTGTTCAGGGCATTTAACTATTTCATGCTTTTTAGCAGCACATAGAACCTTTCTCTATCTGATATTGCTTGAAAATGTTGGTCTGCTTATGAATGGGGTACATCCTTTTTTAGTAGTTATTCTGTTAATTGAACTCACCTGACTAACTAAGTATCACAGGTGTCTGACATTGATGTCAGTGATCCAAAGAGCCCCGAGACACAATATCATCCATGAGTTTAATTGAAATTTTTATTTTATTTTTGACACTTAAATACAGCTTGCATAATAATTTGGAATGCACTGTAAACCAGGATCAGGTGGTTTAAAGCTGGATTCAGTCTCATACATAATGGTTTTTAAAGAATTGCTTTTCATTTTTACAGAAAGAGTCAAGCTTTAGGCTAAGCTAATTGATTTTGCACTCAGAATGTTTTTGGTTTCACCAAGAGGCCCTACTGTTTTTTTGTTTTTTTCAACCAGAATTGCCTAAGCGTGACTGGGCTGTCTTGGTCACAGTGGCGACATGACACCAATTGTCCAGCTGATGGATCACCCAGCACAAACCTTTTACGGCCAGAGAACAAGGGAGCAGTCCATAATAGCTGTCTGGGCTGTCACAGCAGAGTATGGATGTATGTTTGCGTCAGTGTGGTTGGTGTATCACCAACATGATTGTGACAGAAGAAAGTGTTGGTTGAAAATAAATTGATGTGCAGAGGTTTCTTTTCCGGCAGTGCCTTGCTGTGGTGTTCTCACTTCTGACCTTGTAGCAATTCTGTCAGCAACTGGTGGTGTGGGACCCAATTATTAAACTGAAAAATGACAAAAACCATAGAGAAACTAAAAGGTTGTAAAGCAAAGCAGATGACCTGACCCTGGGGAACCAAAAACCAGACACTGATATACACTCAGGGTAATTAACTACATGAAGACGGCTGTGGATGAACAATCTGAACCTGGTATGACAGTCAACAACAGAACCCTGACAGTACTCCTCCCCAAAAGGACAGATGCCCAAACACTTAAGGGGAGGGGACCTGGATGAACAAAACAAAAACAAGTCCAGAAAACAATGTGGGTTCCTGCAGCCTAGCAGAAGTGAAGAGATTCCTGGCGAACCCCTACTCAGGAACGCATATGAAGAGAAGCGGTACAGACGATTCTCCCCATCGAGAGGGCACATGAAGGGGAGCAGCCCCGGAGACGCTCCTCCACAACAGGGAACTTAGCCGAGGGGGTAAACATGAAATGTGGCCCTGACGATCCCTCTCAGGAATGGAAGAGTGGCACAAAACTCTGCCACTGCAGCCAAAATTCTCCTGCTGGGTCCGAGGTGGTCAGGTGATTCTGTCAGGAACTGGTGGTGTAGGGCCCATTGGAAGGAGATCGGGTTTGGTGGCAGAAATCAAAAATTTTAATAAATAAACTGAAACATGACAAAAACAACCATAGAGAAACAAAAGGGTTGCAAACCAAAACACACCAGAGCAGGTGACCGGACACTGAGGGTATTTAACTTAGTAAAGACAACCTGAACCTGGTTGTAGTATATTACAGGGCAACTCAGTACATGACCTAAAACAACGTACAAACCAAACTAAACAACAGAACCCATATAAGTTTATATGGATTTTTCAGAATTTTCTTCTAATGTGAATGATAATTACTTGTATTCAGTTAAAGATAAATCCTAAATTTCAAGCAGGGAGGACTTTGGGTTCCAATGACCTGATCGTGGATTTGAACCACGCTCTTCCACAATACCACTAAGCCACTCAGATAAGATTCCAAGGTAGGATCTGCATGTGTTCTGATTTGCCAATCCTAAGTTTTGACAAGGTGATAACTCTCTTGAGTTCCTTAGGAAAGCTAAGCAATTGGAACTTTGTGCAGTTCATGGTTGGCATGTATACCATCACATAGCCATCAGATACTCAGGTATGAATCAAACAAGCATCGGTTTAGTCACTTGGAGCATGAATCTCTTTACAATTGAAGGTGGATGAGTTACGTGCTACACATGCAAAAAAAAAAGGTAACAGCACTAAACGGAAAAGCTGGAAATGGTAAATACTTGTATAGCGCCTTCTATCTTCCTCAAAGGCCCAAAGCACTTTACAGTCACAAGCCCAGTCACACATTCACATGCTGGTGGCGGCTCCACTGCCAAACACTGGCGCCAACCTACCACCAGAGGCAAGGTGGGGTTCAGTGTCTTGCCCAAGGACTCTTTTGACACATAGGCGGGCAAGGTGGGAATTGAACATGCAATCTTCCAATCAGAGGTCGACTGCCTTACCGCTGCACCACAGCTGCCCACAGGTTGGAGGGAAAAATTCTGCATGTCTTACTGGTTTTCTTCTCTGGCAACACAGAATAAAAGATGCTCTTCGATCAACGGTAACTCTTTAACCATTTGTGCAATTAACGAAATTCTAACGGAATAATTTGCGAAGTTGTTGTATTTTGCAATACCTAGTAAAGTACAAAATTCTCCCCATTAAAAAAATAAAAATAAAACCTCTTGAAAGCCTACGTCTTCCCTCTTCTCTTTCATCTCCATCTGTCGCCTCTTCAGAAACACATGGTATTTGGTGCGGTTGACTCAGCAAGGGCCCTGACTGTGTGGGCTTCAAGCACAGCCACTGAAGCACATGCTTGCACTCCTCTGTCTCTCATGCACTGAGACAACGTGGGTATGAAGGGTCTTACTGTGCATCAAAGTTATTCGTCTGGCAAAAAATTGAAGAAAAAAAATGGGAAGGGAGAAACAATTTTAAAAAGCAATCCTTAATATTAACATATCAGAGAGCAGACTGGGGTTGATTGGATCATCGTTTGTGGTTGAAAGCTTGCCAGGGTATTAACAATGTCCGCTGAGACACAAGAGGAGGAGAGAGAATGGAGCAAGATAGAGACACAAAAGTGTGTGTGTGTGTGGGGGGGGGTGGATGAGAAGAGCAAGCTGGCATAAATGCAGCTCGCTTCTAACACAAAAGAGAACCAGTCTTGGGGAGGGTCAGACAGACAGATGAGTGAGGGTGGGTGGAGGGGGGGGGGGTTTCAAGGTGCACGTCTGAAGCTTAATATGCAGCAGCTAGGGTGCAGAGAAAGTCCACTCTTTTCTAAAGTCTGAATGGTCTTGAAAGGCAAACGTGATATTTTAATCAATTTGGAAGTTCTGAGACACTGCAAACCAAAAAAACATCAACTGTTGGACTAAGAGCTGTAATCCAGCTGGATGCCACATTACTTACTTTTCTTTGCTTTAATCCTAAACTAAAAAAATGAATAATTACCACAGTACTCTATTTTCTGCACTATTATCCACACGTAACCCTTGTGCTATCCTAGGCACTAAACATTGGGAGTTGGGTCATCTAGACCCACTAGACAGTGCGCTGAACCTTTTTTCTTCAATGATTTGTGATCTTCACTGGTGTCCATGGATTACATGAAATCTTTCCACCTTTATCCACCTTTGTCATGGTAGGGAGAACACGTCAATGTAAGGGTGGGGGTCATCTAGGATAGCACAAGGGTTAAAAGACCATATTTTTGAAGGACAGTGCACTTTTTAATCCAGAGCACCTCCCATGGACTATTTCTGGTTGTTTTTACTGATGTTGAAGAGTTCTAAATGTCCAAATGTTTGGCGTTTTGTTTTTATGAGTTGCAAACAAACTTGGGTGTTGTTGTAATGCTGATGCGGTTGTCATGTGACTGTGTCAGACTGTGGAGTTCTTTTCCACAGTTACAGATGATTTAGGGATTTTGTGACAATGATGACCAAAGTTCTGAAACAAACTGGGAGCCCCTGTCTGTCATGTCATGTCGGCAGACGTAGTGGAGGACAGAGGAACTACCTCGGGCCACCTGATGGTCCGACCTACGGTGGTCGACAAAACTCTTTGAAGGAGGCAGTGGACCGGCCAAACCCATGTGCACATGGTTGATTGCTTGGCAGGGATCGGAAATGGTTCTTAGGGGGGGGGGGGGGGGGGTCTACTGTGCCAGTGATCTGGCACGCCGACACGCAAAGCAAGACGAGGCCAATTTCTTAAGATCATAATTAAAATTAGACCTGACGAGCTTCACTGACGTGGGTGCGAGAGGGAATGGACAGAGTCAAAAATGCGGCCATGCCATCCTACGGGCTGAGGCTGTCGTGTGGAAACATCACACAGGAGAGTTGGACCACCATCTTGCCACACAACCTCCTCAAGCTTGAAGCCCATACTGCCGGAGCGGAGGGCATACATTTCTGAATCACCAGGCTGCTAAGCGACCATAGCAGAACGATCGCTCCCAAAAAGCAAAGGGGGCAAAAGCACACGTGAGAGGCAGGCCGCAATGATGTTGGACTTTCCTGGTACGTGATGTATGTCAGTCGCAAACTCTGAGATGGCTGTGAGGTGGCGCTGTTGACACACAGTCCAAGGTTCACTCACCTTAGCCATGGCAAACGTGAGGTTCATGGTCCTCACAGGTCACGAAAGAACGCCCTCAAAGCAAAAAGCGGAACTGTACCCAGACCTAAAGACATTTGTGAAGGCTAAGCCTCAACCGTTTTATTTAAGCATGAATTTAACCTAAACATAGTTTACTATTTTTTAAAATCCTGAAATATTTTGGAAGAATAGGTAATTAATACATGCATAAATTCTGTACATTGTGCAAAGTTAACTGAAAATAATTTCAAAAATCTCGGTACTACATTGTGTTTTTTAATGTTTATTTCATTTAAAACTATCAGATAATGAAAACTTTAAATAGCTGTTGTGTTTCGATATTTTTCCCCCCACAAAAAGTAGGCTAATAGTTACCTATGCCTAACTCAAATTGAGTATTTATGCGTGAAGGTGTTCTGAACTCATAATTTTATAACAAATGTATCCAAAGAAATTTCACTGAAAATGTTACAATAATATTTCTGGATAATATCTTGTGATTTTTTTACAGTACATATCTGCTGTTAGTATGCAACAAAAACAAGCCTATTCAAGTGATAAAGTCTTTGTCAACATCCTGAACCCCATTCTGCCCCCGGTAGTTGTAGGTTGGCGCCATGCAGTAGCAGAACCGCCATCAGTGAGATTATGAGTGAATGTGACTCTGACTATAAAGCGCTTTAGGCCTAGTATAAACGTGGTAAAGTGCTATATAAGTGGCATTTTTGTTCCTGCAAAGAAAGAGAATAAATCTTAGTCTTTATCAAGATGTGTTATAATCAGAAATTATAATATAATGTATATTTTCTGTCTTTTAATACGACATAGCAAGTACGAAGATCAATATTTTCTTTTCTTTAAGCTACAATTTTGTGTGTTAGGTTCTTTTGATACCACAGGCTTTAGACTCCTATGATCATAAGGAGAAATAAATTCAAAAGAAAACAGGACACCTCATTGGAAACTGGAAACACCCCCACCCTCAGTCTAAACTCCTTTGCGTTTGTGCCTGGGTCAGCTATGGGTGCTGTGGGGCAGAGGTGGGTGGGGGGCAAGAAAAAGCAACGTCAGGCATCTAGTTTCTTAATAATAAGCAAAACAGTATCCTTTGTGAAATGTAAGACTTTTTTTTCCCACCCAAGCCAAAGAAGATTTTGAGTAAAAGGAAAGTCAAATGCCTCTGTCTGTCTCTGGCACGATTTCCTGACTGCGACACGCTTTCACGTGAAGAGGCAGCTCCACTTTTGTCTTTGCACCTGTTTAATAGCAGTCTGCATTAGAGGGCACAATGATTGCATTAAAATGTCAAAGCTGACGTCAATTTTTGTCCTTTACCAGTGCTGCAAAGACCTAAAGGTTCCTGAACTGGACTGCTATTTGCCTAATTTCTTTATTTTTGTCATTTCTTTTCTGGTAGTGTGAAGTGTTCACTATTGAGCTTCCCATGTCACCTGAGATGATATATGCAGCTGAAAATGGTTACCAGGCGATTGTCTTTTAAAGATGTGGGCGTGAGAAAAGTCACTTTATGTGTGAAATGCTTGTAAAGCAGCACACGTGTGTGGGTTTAGTGGATGAAGCCATAACTCACTCTGCCATAAACTTATCTTAAAGGAATAATCTCTTGACTTCCGTGTTTTGGTTTGTAGCTCCAACACTGATAGTCCACGACTGTGATGCAGGAAGCTGTTGAAACAGCTGCAGAGACATTCTGGAAAAGACTTTTCTATCACCCAGTCTGATGTTTCATTTGGTGCTTTCAGAAAATGCTGCACCTGATGATTGAAAACAACCACCCTGCTATTGAGTTTTTAATTTTTACAGAGGGAAAGCTTAAGTGGACAGTAAAGAACAAAGACATGTATTCTCCTTTACATTTTTAAGGTCAAAGTGCAAGAACCAATTCATCAGAAAACAACTAGCCAAAAGACGAGTAAATACCAACTCAGTGACCTTGGGGTAGAGTGTCCACCCTGAGACTGGAAGGTTGATAGTTCAAATCCCCGGCTGAGTCATACAAAATGCTCTACAAATGGCAAGTTGGACATGCAGCCTTCCCCTGGGTCTTTTATTCAGTGGCAGGAGTTCATCAGAAACTCGCCTCTGAAGTGGGTGGGACAGTTGGCACAGATTGAGCCTGCCCTCATTTCCCAGTATCCCTTTGTGTACATTCTCTCCTGCTAGCTTAAAGCCCCTCACAACCCCAACCTAAAATTAGTGATGCTACAAAAATGGTGAGCAATAACTGAGCTATCCAACCGTACAGTTTTGAGCCAAATTCTAGCTCAGACGTGGAAAACAAAAACGCACATGGATCTATTTGTCTACAAGTCAGAATAGAGCAGAGCGGGGAGCTCGTGGCCCGTCAATTGTAGCTTTTATGTCACAGTTTCAAGCTTTTTGCCAACAGGTTCTTTTCTCTACTCCTGATTCAAAACAATTTAAGGAAAGAAATAATCAGAAATGCAAATCTTGAGCTTAATTTTCTTTTTATGTGTCCTTCATGGCTACTCGAACCATAAAAGCTTCTCTAACACCCATTAAAGTTTAGCTTGACCGTTGGCTTTATCTTTATAGCGGGTGTAGCTTGCGTGTTTACAGGGCTGCAACTGGCGCTTCAGAGTTCAGCGTCACAGCTGATACTGATATTTTTTTGCTTGAAGTACTTAGATTACAACTTCAAGCTCTCTTACTGTGCCTCCAGAGACACATTTTTCCAAGAGAACATGGTTGCAGACAACAACATGGCGCCATACATAGTCAGCCGGTGGTCTGGAACTGAAAGTTTGCATCTTTTTTTTTTTTGTTTTTGTTCCAAATCCAGTAAATCCCTTTTTTCCAATTCCCTATTATGGTACAAAAACACATATTTAACTGGTGACCCTAGCAGTTGTTTTTTTTTTTTTTCAGTTTTAACCCTTAACCCTTGTGCTATCTTAGATGACCCCACCCTTACACTGACGTGTTCTCCCTACCATGACAAAGGTGGATAAAGGTGGAAAGATTTCATGTAATCCATGGACACCAGTGAAGATCACAAATCATTGAAG
>CM074488.1:25851430-25998857 GCA_037389245.1 Oryzias sinensis
CTGCCGTTGACTGCTGCTACCCAAAATGAACAAACAAAAGGGAAAAAAACGCCAAATGAACTTTGAAAGCCCTGCAGAAAATTGCTCTTGGGTTCTGTAAAACCAGCCAGCTGCATGTCACTTGGTTTTTTGCTCATCACGTTTGTCCTGATAAGAGATGGAATTCCTTATTTTTATTTCTTCTCTTGGGGGGTCAGAGTTTGAATTCTATGAAAACACAACATTGCAGAGATAAACCCGGATTTGTGGCGCTTATGTCATTTCCATTTAAGGCTCCTCTGCTTGTTTGCCAGCAGCCTGCGGTTCTTTGTGCCTTGACCACCAATGCTAAGTGGATGGCCCTGCTGAAAATGTGGAGATACACATCTGCAGTATTACATCCGCTGGAGAACACAGAAAACAGAGATCTCTCATTTGAGCTTGTGTATTTTGGGGGTGGAGCGCTTACTCTGCAGGAGCTGTGAAGGTCATTCCGCTGCAGCAATTCTGTGGCTCAGTCGATCACTTGGCTCGACTGTGTGCGTGTGTTTGAGTGTGTGGAGGGGGCCGCGGGAAGAAGACGGACAAACCTGTTGAAGTGATTACTACAATGTAATCCGTTAGTGACATTTCTGGGGGGGGGGTGTCATTTGCGCTGTCAAGGAACAAGCAGGTCGTGTGGAGAGGTTGTGTTGACAGCTTGGCATCTGCATGTTTGCCAGACACTTTAGTAGCTGTGAAGAGACAGGAAAGGTTCTGCTGCATGCAAGTGTGTAACCAGTGCTGTGTTTGAAAACAGAGAAAAAGGGAGTACATTAGGTATAGTGCTTGTATCACTCGCATACTACACAAGAGTTTTAAGATCTACTCTGATTAAAATCAAGTTTTTGGTGTTTTTAACATGTTTTTTTTTAGCATTTGTCTGACGATGGAGGTCATTTATAAAGAAAATTAATCTGAAATGGCATCTCTGAGTGTTTCTTCATTAAAATTGTTGTAAATTAGGAGCAGACAAAAAGAAAATGCTGTTCAAAAAGAGATTATTTGTGACGTTGGAGATACGCGGCGCGGGCCATAAGCTCCCTGCTCCGAGCTCTGAAGAAAGCGGAAGGGAAGTGGGGGCGGTGTTGCTCTGCACCAACAGTCCCGCCAACACCTCAGATGTATTATTCTAATGAACTACTGCCGCTCTGCAGAAACTATGTCCTACACAGAACTTCAAAAGATGATCAGAGCGGTCTTTAAACAGAGTTTTTTTTTCAGAATCTACTTTCAAAACCCATCTCAACATTTGTGAATACTTACAAAAATATACATATTTTGTGATCCTTGTGATTGAAGGAGAATACATTTCAATAAAGGGAGTTATTAGTAATACAGGTAAATAATAAATTGTGCTACAGAAAAATTAGCATGGAATAAGTCCATAATCGCTGGCAGGTAGACATCTTGCGTTCTTGGGACGATCTCAGACCTTTAATGAATAAACCCCAGAGCCCAGGCACCGGTGGTGGTTAGAGGCATATTCCAATTCCAAAGCATCGCTCCAGAAAGGAGGGGACCGGTGAAATGTTTTGAATGCAGAGAGACAAGCATTTACAATTTTAAAGGTGAATTTATTACCGGTGCAACCAAAAAAAGGCCAAGCACATTTGGGGCTATCCAGCCGTACAGTTTAGATTCAGATTCCAGCTCAGACGAGGAAAACAAAGACCTCCATGCGGCTATTTGTCTGCAAGTGGATGAATCAGAATGGAGCGGAGCAGGGAGCTTTTGGCCCACAAATTCAATCATTTTCCAATGGTGTATTTTTTTTTTTTTTTTTTTTGCTTTACAACAATTTGGATAAAGAGAATCAGAGAAATACAATTTTGAGCTTGACTTTCTTTATATACAGTATGTCCTCCATCATCAGAAAAATGCCACGAGAGCATGAGAAAAACACCAAAAGCACAATTGTCCACAGAGTGCAACTTTTTGTTTTAAAGGTCTATCAGTGTTTCCTGTTCAAAAAGGAGTGCTGATGATTATCCCTGATTTAGTGCTCCTGCTTTTTACAGTGTTTGTTGTCTTCTGGTAATGTGTCTCAGTGTGGTGGTCTGGGTTCATAATCATTCACCTGTTTCTGATGATTAGTGCTGACTGTATTCATGTCCATGGTTTTCCTCTCTGGCACTCTATTGATTTATGTATTTCACTAGGGTTTCCATTTCTTTCGGGTTGTCATGTTTCAGCCTGTTTTTTCATTTGTGTCTGGTTAAAGTTTAAATTCGGCTCTTCCTCCATCCCTGACAGGCTGAGTGTTTGTGTGCATGCACATTAATGCTTTTATTAGTTGGTAACCATCTGTCTGCAGGGAATCGCTGACAACAGCGGTGAGCTTGTTTGTTTGCCACCCCACGTGGGAGGGGAGGGAGGGTGGAATGCCCAGGTGACTGACTGTGAGTCCTGCACCAATGGTGGTGGGAGCGTAGAGTGAAAAAGAGCCACGGAGGGTGGAAACCTCTAAGGCGTGCCATGTGTGGCTGTCAGGACGATGGAGCTCTGGGGTTTAACCAGACCCATCCTCTGGCAGCTGTCTGGTTTCCATGGCGCTGATCTTACACAGAGAAAGCTATCATCTTTTATTTAATAGCTGCATTTATTGCTGCTGGGTATTTCTTCTTTTTTCAAATTAATTTATTCACTGGCTGTTGTCAGAGAATAACTGAGGTGTCTCCCCTGTTCAGATTTCTTTGTTCCTTTTCCCGAATGCTCCATTTTTTCGGTAATTATCCATTGTTCAAGTGCCAAAGTATCTCCATTTGAGCTGGTGAACTACTCTCACCTTTATATTATAGTTGCACAATGTCACCTCGACAGGTTCCCCCAAATGCGCATCATGAATCACTGCTTCTCTGCTGCGTCAGCCTTTTTGAAGCCTCATGTGTAGCTTTGTGCCTTTGTCCTTGTCTGCAAAGTTTTATCTTTAAAGAAAAGTGACCCTCATTTGTTCCTTTCAAGGTTCTTTTTGTTGGATATGTCATGCTACAGAAAATCAAAAAGACTAATTTGGTATAAAATCATCAGAGAAGCATAATCAATGCAGAAAGACCTGATATGCGTTTAATGAAGCGTACATTCTGTGTGCTTCCCACATATCAAGCTTTCATTGTTTCATTTCAAACCCTTTTTTTTTACATCTGCTGTGTCTTTGAGTAGACTCAAACAAAGGAAAAAAAGATGTGAAAAATGAAATGCCCTTTACTGAATACAATCCAAATGTCAGCATGTAAACTGGTTCATCACATTACACATCCACCTGCTTCACTCCTCTATCCCCTTTAATACCTACCAACATTTAACGTGGCATTTGAGTCTATGCACGCAAAGAGAAGAGTCAAAACCCACGAATAGCAACCTAATGTGTGCTTGTCTTTCTCTGAAGCAGTTCAAACAGAGGCTGAGCGCTGAGCAAGATTGAAACTACTTTGTACAAATCTGTACAATCCCTTTTTGGATGTTTCATTGACGTTTGCGTACAAACAACAAATAAATGTTTCTTGGTGGCTATAACCCTTGTGTTACCTTAGATGACCCCACCCTTACATTGACGTGTTCTCCCTACCAAGACAAAGGTGGATAAAGGTGGAAAGATTTCATGTAATCCATGGACACCAGTGAAGATCACAAATCATTGAAGAAAAAAGGTTCAGTGCACTGTCTAGTGGGTCTAGATGATCCAACTCCCAACGTTAAAGTGCCTAGGATAGCACAAGGGTTAAAAAGCCTAATATAGAGGTCTCAGGTAGAAGTTTAGGACTGGTTCGTGGGTCAGTTGGTACTGAGCCGCAGAGGAAAAAAAACAGAACCTACGTTCTTTATTTTTTTATTTAGTTTCATCTATAATTTGTTTCTGAAGTTTTATTTTGAAAAACTACTGAATTCTCTCCACCAAATCCAACTCATTCTTGCCGCAAGTCAAGTCAAGTGTAGGAATTGCATGGTAAATGGTCTATACTTATATAGCGCTTTGCTACCTTCTTCGAACGTCCAAAGCGCTTTACAGTCACAAACCTATTCACACACTAGTGGCGGCTCCGCTGCCAAACACTGGCACCAACCTTCCACCTGAGGCAAGGTGGGGTTCAGTTTCTTGCCCAAGGATGCTTCAACACACGGGTGGGCAAGGTGGGAATCCAACCCGGGAAAGACCGTGCCTACCACTGCACCATGGCCGCCCCACTACATCCACTGCTTTCTTACAACCACTAAATTGCTAGCAGAGTTGCCAAAATACAAACATATTAGGTAAGTATCTCTGTGCAGAAAAGAGCCAATGAGGAAACAGAAGAAGAACCTCTGGCTTCAAAGAAAAGGAAATCTACATTTATGAGACAAAAACCTGGAGTCTTTGCCACACACACCAAACCCACTCTGCATAATATTCAGCCACTCAGTTCAAACATTACTAGGATGCTGCTAATAAAGTTCCTCAAGCATTGCAATAAGCACATCCTTTCATTCATCTTCTTAACCCGTTTTGTTCTGTTTCGGGGTCATGGGGCTGCTGGAGCCTATCTCGGCCACCTGTGGGTGAAGGTGGACAAACTGGACAGGTCGACAGTCTCTCATAGAGCCTCAGACCCATTGCATGCACCTATGCAAACTCCCATTCACACCTATGGGCAATTTAGATGGACCAATTAACCTATGAAGCATGTTTGTGGACGGTGGGAGGAAGCCGGAGAAAATCCATGCATGCTCATGGAGAACATGCAAACTCCACACGTCCTGTCTTTTGCAAATGCACAGCGGCTTGCTTCATTAAATAAAATAAAAAAAGAAAATCAACTCATTTAGTTTTGCTAAAGCAGAAGACATGTTTACTGGTCATGCTTACTTTATTATTTTTATTTATTGTTTTTCCCATTTTATAAGCCGCACCGTGTTATAAGGCGCACTGTCAATGAATGGTCTAATTTTGATACTTAGTCATGTATAAGGCGAACCAAACCATAATGATACCTTTACACCGGGCAAGAACGTGCTAAACGCGCGTTCTTGAACATGCATGTAGCCCTTTGTGTTTAGGCTGGACTGTCGCGACCAGATACTAGCGCATGTCCATCACCTACACCTGTTGGAGGAGCCTGGTGCCCTGTAAGCATATTCACAATAACACCCAACCATGTTTGGAACTCATAGGAAAACCGTCTGACATTTTGACAGTGTACCTTTCAAGATCACTTCGACATCAATAAATAATAATTTGTGAATACTTATATAATTCTTTTCTATCTTCCTCAAAGGCCCAAGGTGCTTTGCAGTCACCCAGTAACACACACATTCACATACTGCCGAACACTGGCACCAACTTTCCACCAGGGGCAGGGTGGTGTCAGTGTCTTGCCCAAGGACACTTCAACATGTGGCTGGGCACGGAGGGAATTGAACCTGCAATTTTCCGATCAGAGATCGACTGCCCTACCGCAGCACCATGGCCACCCACTACTATGAGAATGAATCCATCTATAAGGCGCTCCTGTTTATAAGGTACACTTGTTTTTTTTATTTTGTTTTTTTATCAAGGCTTTTATGTGTGCCTCATACTTTGGACAGTATGGTAATTATTTCCTCCACACAACAGTGTCAGAAGTCGTTTTTTATTGCCGTACAGAAAAAAGCTATAAGGCAAACAGTTGGTGATGTGGATCTGAAAGGAGAAGCAAACAGGTGAGCACAGACGGAGCCTGAACACTCCAGATCAATATGTTCTGTGATGGTGACTGCCTTTGCTCTATTTACTGACACTAAACAACTGGAAAAGAAAACCTGCACACGCTGAACTGGAGGATTGACCAAAGCAGTGCAGGGCTGACCAACCTGCTCATGAAGGATGCAGAAGTTGAGCAGGTGAATTGAGTTTAAAACAAAAGGATCAAAGTCACAAACATCAAGATCCATTTCACATGATGCATTTTTTTCTTTGTTAGTTTTTTTTTCTATAGGTACTATTTCAGCTTTCCTGTCCTTGAAAAAGGCAGAGCAGGCAATCAGATGATAAGCCGACTTGAATTGAAATTTCACACCTTGGGATGTGTGGTGTGTGAGAGTGTGTGAGCACACGTGGGGAGGTGGGAAAGGTGTTAGTGTGTGTGTTTTTGCTTGGAAATGAAATCACCAAGGCAAGCAGATGGAACAAGGCCAAACAGATTAATGTCAAATTATTAAAGTAGAAACAAGGACATCAAGATAGAAAAACGAAGGGAACAGAGGAGTGAGGGGGCGGTACCTTGTGCTCCCTGCACCTATCGGATGGCGGAAGGGAGTGGCTATAAAGAGGTGGAGGAGGGAGCTAGCAGCAGCAAGAGGCACAGAGGGAGAGGAAGCAGAGCATGTTGAGAAAAGGAGGGAGAGGCGGGAAGACAGAGGCTGGCAGACAGAGAGATGCGGCGCTACAGTGTCCATGAGGCTGCTCCTCTTCATCCTTTCATCAAAGACCAAGAAGCACTGTGCTGCAGTCAAGTGCGGATTCACTGCAGGAACAAAGAGGGCAGATAGTTCACCTTGAGCTGGAGTACCCCACTCGGACCTCTGGAATTACTACTGACACTCACCGATTCATCCTGCCGGGACAAAGAGGACCAACTTTTGGATTTTGGATCCTGAAAGGGACAGTTTGTTGGTCAGGAGACTGTGATTGAGAGAGGGGGGCGGGAGGGAGGGGGGTGCCGGCTGAGAACTCTCAGCTGCCTCCAAGCTTGGAATCCAGCAAACCCCTAAGAGAGCCCAACCTTGGAACAGCTGTCGCCCAAATTGTTTTTTGGCACCAGCTGACGCTGCCGGCATGTCTGAGTCCAGAGGACGGTGCCACAACAAAAAGGCCGGCATCCGGGCAGCCGTGATCCTGATTGGACTCCTGCACAAGTCCCGCAAAGCCAAGGAAAGGGAGAGGGAAAGAGAGGAGAACGAAGGGTGGGTGAAGTTTGTACCAAGGTTTCTTCGGATGAGAAGTGCATGCTGGGAGAAAACGTCAGGGACAAGCATCCTCTGCTCAGTGGCTGGAAGAAGTTTTCTAGCTTATGTCTTTTAATGCGTAACTTTAGAGAAATGGGGAGACTTTAATCCTTTAATGGTTCACTGATTTCGAATTTGCAGTTTAGCTGTAGGTCCTGTTCTTCAGAGAGATCTGGAGTGTTTCGAGTGAGTCGGCCTCGTTGACCGCTCTTGTGTTTGTATCTGGGTCAGTGGAAAGAAAAACACACGGGGAAGAGGGAACAAGGTGCCGAGGAGTGTGAGTGAACAGAGGTTTGCTCTGAGTGCTTTTGGAAAGCCCACAAGTGAGACTGAGAGGACAAAGCAGATGAGCAAAAAGAGCAGGACAAGAACAAAAAAGGCCTCCAGTATCCAACTCTCTTTAGAGCTCTTCATGTCTAGCCCTCACAAATTGTTTTCAAATTGAACACATTGTGCAGTCAGCACTTGTTGATGCATGCACTTATGTTAGAGCATCAGAACAAGACTGCATCTGAGGGTTGACTAACTGCATCCAGGTTGAGCAGAGTAGGAAAAAAATGCCACAAAAACACAAGTAATATTGTCAAAAACACCTATTTTGCTTTTGGAAAGCTTCAAAAAAGGTACAGATTTGCATGTAAACGGACATTTATTTCCTTATAGACTGTCATTCAACATGCACATGCAAAGTGGGATTTTCCCTGCCCAGTTCTCTGGAGTGAGATCACCTTACTGGGTTGTGTACAAGAGGAATTAGATCCCTGAGAACAGTCCACCTGGTAGCAAACGGCACATGAAGTTGACAGGGTCCAGCCTGCCAACATGTCCCGTCCTCACGTTTGGTAGACCGGTTTGCCTAAGCTAACTTTAGATGTACAGTTGACTGGAACTTGAGAAGATCATTGGAGATTGTGAAATTGTGATGGCATGGTGTGTTTGTGTGTGTGTGTGTCTTTAAACATTACATGAGGAGTCCCAAATGCACTTTTTTTAATAGCTCAGACCAAAATAGACCTTAACACACTTTGCAAATGCTGATAAGTTCATGCGACCTCAGTGTACATTCATAATGTAGTTTGGATGCAAAGACAGTCTGGGTAAATATTTTTTCTTCTTTCATAAACTATTTTAAACTGGAGCTTTGGTTCCAGTTTTGTCAGTCATTCCTTTGACTAGCGTACCTCTTCAACCATTAAAGCAAATAACATAATTCCAGCGGATTCCGAAGCAGAAAAAAGCAGCTTTGTGCTGATTTGCGACACTTGACATTAGTGAGGTGCTTACGCAATTGACGCAAATCAGCTGATGCTGTTGTGGAGAAATGTGTCTTCATGTCGTTAGACAACACTTAATGCTGTAGTCACAACTGCACTCACGGGTGGATACAGCTTGTCTTCAGGGGGGAAAAAAAATCAGCCAATCTGTACGAGGCACGCAGGTGGCCTGCACAAAACACCAAGGTCATAGACCATTTGGTGGCCCCAGAGAGTGAAATGGGCATTTTATTTCTATTGGCATGATGTAGGCGACAGGTCATGGTCAAGACTAAAAAAGACATAAAGGTAACTAATATACAGATTTTCTATTTTTTAAACCCTGCGTACTGTGCAGGGAGCCTTTTAGTGCTGTTCTAGTGATGGGTGTGTGCCCCTTGTGCACAGCTTGACTAATAGAAATTAGGAAATGAAACAATCAGAGCGAAGTAAGGAGCCAGTGTATGCACCTTACCAACAACTAGACTGCTGCAATAGGGCACCATACGACAGTATCACCCATTAGCCATAAGGGCGTGGCACTGACATTATCTTTACAAATACTTCAATATACACTCACCATGCGCTTCACAATGTACATGACATTTTTACAACTTCCCTAAAGATAATTGCAAGAGCCACAAGGGAACTGAGAGACACTCACTCCTCTGCCCCTGTTTACGACCCTCCATGGGCTCAGACAACCCAAAACATGCACCCGTACGGGAAACTGCAGTACAGATGCATGTGAATAAAGCGCTACGCTAGTAATGGGGCTGAATCGATCAAATTGATTAATCGATCGGAATTGATCCAAGCTTAGTAAATTATTCATCAATCCATATCAGTAGAGACTGATCTTTTATGCCTTTCCTTTTCCAGTGACCTGATGCAAAACCGCAATCAGTTTGATGCTAACATATAATGGAATTTCACATAGGACGGCTAATGCTAACGCTTGGTCGACCTAAACATACATTGCTGACTGAATGAACAGTTTTTATACTCACAGGCTGGGATTTTACTAACTCTTTAAGAGGAAACTTTTTTAAAATCTTCTGGAATATTATCGGGTAGCTACAGTCCAGAGTGAAGACCATGGGCTAAAGGCATTTTCAAGAATGCACGCGTTCTGTGCATCCTAGAACACGCATCACATGTTTAGTGTGAACGTAGCCATAAAGGGTTAAACTAAGAAGCAAGATAAACACAAGCCACTAGGAAAAACTAGTTCCTCTTAGCTTCCACTGTTACCATCATGCTTAGATGATCATCTCAGATTGTAACCCTGCCTGTTAGACTTGGCTGTGGTGCAGGTGATTTTGCTGCTGTGGTTTATTGCCTTGCAACAACTGATAACTATACAATCATGTCTGGACTGTAACAAGAAGACGAAGCCCTCCCAGTCCCATCCAAATGTTTGGCTGTTGCCACTGTGGCCGGGTCACCACATCATCACTTCACTGAGTGATGAAGATCATCTGCATCTTTTCAAACTTTGAATTTCAAGGCTGTTGTCCTTAATTTAATTATTTTTCTCGTGAATGAAAGGAAAAGTGAATCACTGCAGACCGCATTACAGGTGAAGGGGCACTGTCTTTTCCTTTAGTTGTTTTGATGCTGCTTGATTTATTTTAACCATTTTTTTCTTCTCATGAATAACAAAAAGGCACACACAAAAGCTTGCAGTCCTGTTTCTTGCCTGCCTTTTGTTCATTTCTCTTCCTCTGAATCTGAGCTAGACACATACTGTATGTGCCTAGGTAGAACAGCATGAGATCTGCTGCTTCTATCTGAATGTTTCTACCACTGTCTGTGCATCACTGTCACCCATAGCTCCTTAATCTCTGGCTTTGAATTTGATTCGTTTGTGTGCTCGTGTTTTATTTTTCTTGCTTTCTGCATGCAGCGCATCTTAAAAGACCAATTCAGAAAGACCCGGTTTGGGTTCATTTATCTGTCGATGTGTGGTTGTGCGGCCAGAAGTGAGCGGGCATGTGAGTGAAAGATTCAATTATTCTGCCAAATCATTCCTAAAATTATTTCAAATTGTTGGTACCAGGCAATGTGTTCACAATCCGTGTTCCTTCACCAAAGATGAAAACACTGATGTAAACAACAGTTTTCCAGCTTTCCTCTGGACAAACCATCTCTTTTTCATTGCTCTGTGAAGAATCCATGTGAGTAAAGCAGTTTACTCATCTGTATTTCTCCCTCAGAAAGGAGGCACATCGTGTTTATTCTTAGTTTCGTCATCTGTCATAATCTCAGAACGCTCTGTGACTGGCTCGGAGTGTACCCAGCTTCTGGCCTTCTGACCACTTGGCCAAGGCTTTTCCAGTTTCCGTGTTTACGGTTATCACCAGATGCCATTGACTTAAAGTTGACTAAAGCTACATTTAGTGAGAGTTGTTGAAACTCTAATGTGAAATGTAGGTAAAATAAAGTTGACTTTTCTGTTTTTTCAGCACTAAGACATAAAATGAATTTCTAGAACCTTATATATAGAAATTTGAAGCATTTAGACGAAATAGCAATGTTGCTTTGAAGGAAGATAATTACCTTATTAGCTGTAAAGTAGCGACACAGAGCTAGTCTTGATTTTGTTCCTTCACTAAAACTTTCATGTACAGCTTCATACAATAAGCACTGATTTAAAGCTTTTGTGAAATGAACATGAACGGGGAATGACCCAAACCGGTGCTGTGTGTTTATGGGTCGTCTGGGCCAATAGAGGGTCGTAGACAGAATGGAACACTTTGAGGCTTGAACAGCCAACTGAAGGGATGTCATGAAAATGAGACATACCATTGTTGTGCATGTGGTAAGTGTATCGTGAAGGAAGGATAATGGAAGTTTTGACTTGTGCACTTATGTCACACTGTAATTGTTTGTGCACTTCCAACAGTAAGGCTGCATGCAATGCAGCATGCACTTATCACTTGAATGGCACTAGTGGGCTTTTTGTGCAGTGTGCAGGACTTGGTGTGGTTGAAAGTGAAAAATTCATACGACAGGCTTGTGTCTCGCCTGCTTCACTATTACGCTTACATGTTCTCCAAGTGTTCACTACAATCTTTCGCTTGTAGAAGAAGCCAGTAGAAAAATGTGCATAAACATTTTGGGTGTCACCAAGCGCTCTTTGACCTGCAGGTAATTCTTCGCCCGCAGACAGACCATATATAACCGTAAGGGAAGTTGTGACTACTGAGACCTGAGACATACACATGATTTAACTGGCCTCAATCTCATAGAAAGAATCGTCCAGTTATAGGAGATGGTTATAACAACCACAAATCAAAAGTCTGTCAGACTTTTGACAGTAGATATATTATGTGACATGTTGAACAGATTAGAGGCCGTTCATATTTGACCCATCCCAGTCCCTATTTCTAGTTTTATTTCCCATGTCATAGTTTAAAATGTACTTTTGTTGTTTGTTTTGTTGTTTTTCTTGCATCCATTTGAGTGCAGTCTTCTGTTGCCTTTTACATTGTTTTTGTGTAGATGTTTGTGTTCTAAACTTGCATAGAGAAAGGGTAACATCTTCCTGAGGTGACCAAGTGACCTTTGACATGTTTCAGAATTGTTTCAATCGTCCAGGAAATTCATCACAGCTAAAAATCTTAAATGGATTTTGTCAGGCGGGCTGAGCCAGACACTGATGATTGCCAGTTAGTTCAAATGAGAAGGAATATTATCGTCACAATGACTCACTCTGTGATTTTTATTTGCTATTACCTTAAGACAAATGGATGCTAAAATATTTAAAGCAAAGCATATTTACGTGAAAATTAAATTTGACTCGCTCCGGTTTATATTTCACTTAGGAGCCAACCATAGAAGAAGGAATTTCTCAGACAACTATTGACTGATGGGCCTGTGAGTCACTGAAACTAACTAATGATGTTGTCACAGTACAATTACAGCACTGAATACCAATAGATACCAGAGTACAAGAAAGACAGAGGTGTTCTTTCACCATACAGTCAAATAAGACCAAAAACAAGACCTATAATGCTCAGCGACTTGTCTTAAAGACCTACTCAGATGAAAAACTTATTTTTGGTGTTCTTGTGGCATTTTTCTGATGATAGAGGAGATACATAAAGAAAATTAAATTTAAAATTTCATACTTTTGTCGATGCATCTGATTGGCCAGTTTATAGCTTTAATAACTTGCACTACAGAAAAAAAACAGCATGAAAAGAAATCAGGATTAACAAGAACATGTTGAAAATGTATCAGAGCAAGAAGGTTATTCTGACAAACAGATTGAGTAACAGCTGTTTAATTCTCAATACAAATCTATGGGATTATGGCTTCTTGGAGCCAGCAGGTACTTCCTGTTTGAAATGCAAGAGGAGAAGAGTAAGTCAGTCAATGGATGCGTCCAGGTCAGCATGCATGACAACTGGGTGACATGCATGTGTAAGGGTTTCACTGAGTCTACAAACAATGCAACAAAGACCAAGCAAACAAACAACAACTTTTCCTTCAGATGAACCTCCACAAAGTGCTGCTATTCAGTGTAAAAGGCTGTAAAATAATTAGCCCTGACTGGAGGAGAATACTTCTTACTTCCATTCAAGTTGAATGAAATGAGTCAAAAAATGCTGAGATTATTTGTCAGACCTAAAATGAAGTCACTGTCAAGGATTTCAAGCTTGCTGAATGGCTAAATAAACCTTCGCCTATACCCAACTGGCACACTGCTGTGGAAATCCAAGCCAGACCATTCCAAACAAAGGCATGCTGACCTAACTGGCATCCCTACTGATCAGTGGAAATGTGGCTTCCACATTCCTTCTATTTTTTTTCGAAGTCAGACTAACCTGCGACTACACTCAGTCATAGCATAGGTCTGAATGCTCTGTGGGATTTGCAGTCACCAACACATTCTCCATCTGCACTGACTGCACCGCATCTCTCATTCTAGTTACCTCAACTGAAGACCACAGAAAACTGGACACAATTTTATTTTTCCTGAAGGAAATGCAGAATGGTTCTCGAGAGTAGAGTGAAACATTGATTTATATGTTGTTCACACTAAAGAAAATGGGTGAATCACAACAGCAATGATAAAAAAAGTGCATAATCTTGCTTCCAGCAGAACATCTCACAGTTTCCCCCACCTTTACCTGAGTGGGTTTGTGCACAGATGTCCTTGCAGAGAGCTGCTGATAGAGACGCTGCTTTCGTGTTGTGACAGACTGCATTTGTCAAGCCTGTACACACTGAACTAGCTCTATAAATGAGGTTTCTAATTTAGGATCAATGTAGTCGTAATCGCATTAGCTGAATTTATTTTTTCCTACATATCAGTTCTGATTAAGCCATGCTCAAAGGCATTGCAGATAATTGGACGAGAAAGGCCAAAGTTATGTAGGGCCTGTATTTTGTTGTCACATAGTTATTATGCACCTTTTATTTGCTGTATAAAGAGCTACCCACTTAGCATAATGGTGGAGTTGAGTTAATAAGCTTTCACTTCTTTTCCTTTTAGTTGGTTTCATAAAAACTGGGCGGGTGTGTGATATTGCTCATGTTTGGTTGAGGTCCATGTGACGAGTGTCTGTTAATCTCTGAATTATTTATTGCAGCTTGAATACATATATGTAATGCACATTTATAAATGTCTTTCTGTATTTTATTAAATGCAACTTTTAAAGCCGTGAACAGATTTTATTTTGAGATAGAGCTCCAAATATCTCTGAGTGGAAAGTCCAGGTTTAGTTCCATCAATGTGTGAATGTGTGTGAATGGGACTGTGACTGGAAAGAGCTTTGGGCCTTCAAGGAAGGTAAAATAGGAACTATATGTACACACCATTTACCATTTACCTCGTACCATAACCCTGTCACAATTTCATAACGTATCATTTGAAGTACCGCTCCATATTTTCTACGTTACACGAGGTCATTAGGAATTTTCCTCTGAGTCGCACACCAGACTGTTAACACGGAGCAACCCCGCCCACCTCTATCATCACCCATAGGTGAGAGCTCTCTGTTTACACACTCTCCCGCTAGCTTACAGCCCCTCACACCTTAAACTTAACATTAAGCGTGCAACAAAAATGTCAAGAAATATCAGTTGTGGGTAGGATCGTTACCGCAGAGAAACCACCCATATCCTTGTTGTGAAGCTTGGAAAGGGGAGATTGTAGTCAGCCCAGCACCTTTTTAACAAATACGATCTTTTTCAAAAAACTTCTTTTAAATCTGCTTCTGATTAACAACAAATCGAATAAAGAAATACTCAGAAATGAGCTTTATTTTCTTTATTGCCACAAAAACACGTAAAAAACACCCAAAACAAGATTTTTGTTGAAGTGGGTCTTTAACCTTCATTTAGCACCAAAGGGGGAAAAAAACACAGAAGACTATTTTTGTATGTAATTGGAATTAAAGTCAGGCATGAAAGGGTTAAATCTGTGTTCTGGATTGTGTCTTTTACTGACAGACAGCAAAGTGGTCAAATGAGTTTCATTAAGGGTCCTCTGCCTGCGACTCAAATCTAGCCCAGCTGTGACAAGGACCTTTGGCTTTAGTTAATGGTGCAGCCGCTCGGCCAGCTGAGGTAACCCGCGCCCCATTTGCACTCGCAGACAGAAAGCATTATTGGACATATGAAGTGCTGTTTTAAAGCGCTCTGTCTTACTCGGCTTTTCCCAAACCCCTTACATAGTTTTTCCCCTTTCCTTTGCTCTCCTCCTTACATTCTGTCAAACCCTCCTGTAGTTTCTCACACCTCATTTTATCCACTCACTCATGCGTTTCCATTCCTCTGTGTCTCCGTAGTTTTCCCCTCCATCATATCTCTTTAAACTCACTTGTTTTATTTTTTAGACTTTCTGTTAACTAAGAAAGCATGGCCAAAAAAAAAAAAAATTTTTTTAAGCTATGCTGTCAGTATCAAATGAGCGTACAACATGCCGCTTTGTCGCAGAATGTAATGGAAGAGATGGCATTGTTTCAAAAAAGTGCCCGGAGACGCACCCGAGACAGCCCTCTTAGCGCCGCACAAGGCCTGAAAGGGCTATTTTTAGTTTATTGTCTCTCCCCCTCACCTCGCCCAGTGGCCTTCTCTCTTTCAGCAATCTGTCTGTCTCCCTTTCGGTCTATTCCTCTCCCTGTCTTCCTCCACATATCCCTCCTTTTCTTCGCATCTTTTCGGCTCGGTTAAGGTCATCCAGTTAAGTGACTTAGCTGAGCTATTGAGAAGATTAATAGTTGTGTTCATTTTCTTTGACTGGAGTCAGTAGACAAGGGGGGACTGAGAAAAGATTAAGAGTCAGGAAAAAAACAAGACCTGACAGGTTTTACAAATGTTACCACATTTTCTGCAGTATGGTTTACACTTGAAAGGATAACTTTTTTTTTAATGATCTGGAGCGCCTTATGAATGGATTTGATTTGATGTGACCTAGCGGTGTCAGACAGTCATTTTTTTACACATAACTAACAAGTTTGGAAGTTAGTGTAGTCATAGTAATGTTTGTTTTAGCAGTATTAGTCGTTTTTTAGTTACAAACAGCTTTGAGAGTTACAGGTATTGTGAATACGCTAACACGGCTAACGCGGGTAATGTGTAGCATGTCGGACTGTGTTTTTTTTCCTGTTAACAACAAGGTTTGGAGTTAGTCACAGTTTCTCTAAGTGGTGTCAGTCTCTTTTGTGTTTGTTTTACGAGTTACTATGACTGAGTTTGTAAGTTACAGGTGTTGTTAATAGTCTAAAATAAATAACACTTGAAACGCGGCTAACCTGTAGTGTTGTTGAACTGTTGCTTTGTCCGAATTCCCACCCTAACCTCTAACTACTAAGAAACCATACAGTGCAGCACTATGTTGTGCCCTGAATTTTAAAAGCAACTCGGACAACATGCTCACTATTCTTTTTTTAAACGGTGGATATGACGTCATCGAATTCACAACGTTAAAATCTAATTGATACGAGTGTTTTGCGACAATTATTAATGAGTCCACATTGATGGTTTATTAAATAAATACATGTGAAAACATTCTTTTGGCTAAATTTGTTCTGATGCATAGCCGTGTGGTCTATATTCGCTGATCTAGTGAGCATCGATGCACACTGTTTTTTTACACAGACTTCTGGGAAATTTCCAGGGCACTCGATTTTGGAATATTCGATTCGGACAGCACTACAAACTGGCGAACGAACTATGTAGTGCACTATGTAGTGATCAGGGAAGGAATTCTGACACAACCTGTGTTGTTTTTTTCGTGTTGCTAATAAGGTTGGGAGTTACCGTAGTCATGGTAACTTTTGTTGTAGCAGCACCAGTGTGTTTTTAGTGAGTTGCAAACAAGGTTAGGTGTTCTTGTAAACACGCTAACGCTTCTAGCGTGGCTCACTGTGAACGTAGTTGATAAAGTCTGACTGACTGACTCATCTCTGACTTCTTTGTCTCTTTTATTTTTCATGATCCGGTGCTCCCTTTTGAGTAGAATCAGAATCAGCTTTATAGGCCAAGTACAGTGCATATACGAGGAATTTGGCTTTGAGTAGAAAACGTGGTAGTCAGATATAACGAGGAAAAATCGTGATGCTAGACATGCTTTTCACTGCAAAAGGCTATAGTTCTGCACCAGAAAAACATAAATAATGTTATACATATGCAAAGCTAACAAATTACAGAAAAAAGGACATTTTTGCTTTGTTTTTGTTTACTTCTAATAAACAGACCATGTGCCCTTTAACAATACTATTGATTCCACTGGGTCAACATTGTGAAGTGCTTTGTTTAAATCAAGTATTTCTGGTTTAGTGTAAACACTGAATAAATAAATAACTATTGAAGATATGTTTCCATTGAAAGTTTAAAATAGATCTGCTTTTACACATGTGGGAAACAGGGAAAGCATCAGTCAACCTTTCAAGTTTCCTACCCATCATGCAGAATGTCTCTGGATTTTCTTCCGGACATGTACCATTATTACAGGAAGTCCTCTTTTAGATTCAGAAACCACTTGTTGTAAGGACGCCTGGCTGTGGTAACACCCACGGTAAAACAAAATGCTAACCATCTAGAGGCTATATTAAAGACTATATTTTTCACTTTTCCATTGTTTTCCATTGTTAAATAAAACTATTAATAAAGGTTTAAGTTTTTAAAGTTGACATGAAAGCATTGTTTTAAAGTTATTTCTGAGCTGGAGAAACATCTAAAATAATCTAAACTGAAATTACTTTACAAAAGCGAACACAATAAAACAATGGGAATCTGGGAGTTTAACCACAAAAGTTGTTCAGATGCTCTAGTCCACGAATACTTAATGATGCCTAACCAAGTAAATCATAATGAATAAAGGTGTTTTTTTAAATTTGAGATTTGGCAGTAAAAAAATTGTAACATTAAATCAAAGCCCTATAAAGTGTAAGATGCTGCATGTATGTATAATTTATCTTTATCATTAAACAGAAAGATGACCTCCACACAGAAGCTTTAGCTATTATACACATTTAAAAGATGTAACCTATGAATATTTCAGACCTTTTAAGGTCTTTGTAACGCCTGAAGCGCAATCTGAAGACCTTAAGTCAGCCATCGTCATCTGTATCATCTGCATACAGACGAACTTCAGCTTGAATGTCTCACGTCCTTTAGAAGAACTTGTTAATAAACACAATATAAACCTTTAAAGTGAAGATTGTGAAGCAAAATTCTGGACAAACTAACACTAATTTATTCTATCCCATGTAAAATTAAAATAGCATATTTTGCTTAACAACTATGACATGTTTTTAAAGCCTTTATAAACTTTTTGGTGTACAAAACATAAAGACATCGGCAGATTAAAAATATTCAAGGCCTGATCCCACAAGACAAATGTGTTCTGATACTATTAGACATAAAAGCCACTGTTGTGACATAAAAGAACATCGTAAAAAAGCCTGTAAAAAGCAAAACACTTTTAAAAAGCTAAACTGTCCCATGTTTTATATCAGATTACTAAAATAAATGCAAATATACCCATACTTGGTAACAAATACTTGCTAAGGTCATGACGAATTCCCCAGCCCGAAACAGGAGAACCTCTTTGACATTTGTGAGATTAAACAAAAGCTGCGTTTAAGTAAATTTTAATTAGCTCTTAAAGTTTTTTTATTGACTCAATAATTTTGCTGTCAGCTGCATAGTTGCTATGCTTAAGACCAAATAGTTCTTGAGCCTTTAAGTCACTCCTGTTCCTTCTTTTTCTGGAACATTTTGTAACAGCTCAGACAGTTTTTTTTTTTGGTTTCTTCCTTTTTCTGACAGGAGCAAAATGATGATAGTATAACTTGACTTTTTCCCAGCGAAGGGATGAAGTAAAACACAGGCGTGATTTACATCGGTTGGCCCCCGTGGGGTTTGGGGAAGGTGAGACTTTTCTCAGGTGTCACCTTGGGCTAATGATGGGATTAATTACAGAACAGATAAAGAGGGAGGAGACAATGAAAAAAGGTACTAAACGTGAAGATTATTCATTATTGGAAATCTATGTCTGTTGTCAGTCTTTGGATTGTGGGAAAACGCTATTGTGGGTAAGGCTGGTGGTTTTACACATTAGTTAATAGCTTTTTTTTTCATTCAGCCAGCAGATAAAAGAATTATAGGATTATTTTTAGTAACATAAAAAAAAGTACGTCAATCCCAGCATGCAATTTCAAAAGTTAAAATAAAGTGCTTGACATTAAAATTGTCATACAAGCTCTTAGGTTGTTTTGAAAGTTGGAAATTCTTGTTATATGTTTAATCCATTCCCTCATAGCATGAAGACGTTGAAAAGACAATGTTGGCAGAGTACATATTAGTTGTGATAAAGTAGTTTACTGATAGTCCAGGAAGTGTGTACACAGACACGCACAAATTTAATGTATTTGCTTCCACTGTGGAGGAATAGCAGCTCGGAGACGTTATTTACATACTGCCTTTGCATATAGCAGCTCTAACGAAAAAGAACCTGCACATATTTATGTACACATATGCGGCGACGTCTCTTTTCACCACAGGCATGCTGCTCCCTATCTATGGATCTCATCCTCTTGCTGATAATGAGAATGTTTCAGGTTGTGGCTAGGCGTCTAATCTCCTGCCCGCTGTCATCTCTGAGGCCATTCATACGGCAGCAATTGAGCGGGGAAGGCTGACGTTCACACAGTCAGCAGCTGGGGATTTCTGCTGTGGTCCCCTCCCCAATCATTGCTCTGTTAACCCCTTTTGCATGTCATTGCAAATGTCGGCGTGGGCCCAGTCAGAAAGCTGGCTTTCATTCCCTGTTTATGGAGTGGAGGTAGTAACAGTGACAGAGTGATAGATAGCAGAAGAGGAAGTGGAGGAAGGACAACAAGACAAAGTGCTTGTAATTCAATCTGGCGATTAAAGAGCATTACAGTTGACGTGGCAGATCTGTTTCCTGCAACTGCAGTCATGTTTCTTGTATGTAAAAGTAATCAGGGACTGACCTCAGACACCCGGCATTATGCACCAGTGATAATCTTGGTAATAGGTGTTCAAAGCCTCCTAACTTGATCAATTTTGGTTATGCAATGCGACAGGCATTGCATTTCCTGCATGCTCCTCATCATGTGCAGCTTTCAGTTTGCTTTTCAGCGCAGTAATTACCAAGTTTAATCCTGTGTGTGGAATTGAAGAGGATTCAGTTGCGCCCTGTTTTTCCTCATCATCAGTCTGTGCTCTACTTTACAATATTCTGTGATTTTTCCCTTCCCCTCTCTGGCTGCAGAGCCCTTTTCTTTCCACATTTCTCTGTCTTCAATTAGTGCTGTATTAACTCCATTAGTGAAATCATCAGCTGAGTAATCGGCCAATCAGCTAGAGGATCTGGCTCTCTATCATGTTTCATAACAAATATTAGGACCAGCTGGAAACAGCCTCCAAAACGCGCCTCTGGTTCTCCATCTCTGTCCTCAGCTCTTTGTTTCCGTCATCCTTCCATCACCCTGATTTCTTTTTTATCGCCTTATCTCCTGCTTTTCTTCAGATTTGGGGTTTTGTGGGGGTGTGTAGACAGAGGTCGTGTTCAGTCTTTTATCTCCAGTTTTCACACAGTCTTTACCTCTCTGCATCCTGGCTTATCCGCCATCCCCGTGCCTCTGTCCAAATCTTATCTTAAGTGAGTAATCAATACATGAGCTGAAAAGTATTATGCTCTCTCCGGTCTGTCCTTCAGGTGTTTCTCAAACACACACACACATTGTCATTAGATAAAGAGTAAATGTGTATCTGTAATTACTCACACATACACAAACAATAAGTAGCAATTGCTCATTTAAAAACAATTTTATGCCCTTTAATATATAAATGCATCTTTACCAGAAATATCTAATCTTGTGATATTTTTAGACATCTATTGAAATACTTTGTCTTTACTAGACATTTGAATTTTACCTCCATCCATCTTCAGAGTGTCCTGAATCCCATTCAGGGTCGTGGGGTTGCTGGAACCAATCCAGTACTATTGTGTGAAGGAGGGGTACGCCCTGAACAAGTCTCCAGTCTGTTGCAGGGCTACACACACATACACACACATGCACACAGATGGGCAATCTAGAATCACAGATTAACCTATGAAACATGGTTTTGGACTGTGGGAAGAAGCCAGAGAGCCACGCATGCACAAGCAACATGCAAACTCCACACAGAGAGAAGAAGAATCAGAGCAGCACATCTTCACTTTCAACCTATGAAAACAAAACCCAACTTGGGACATTTCAAACACCCCCCAAAAAACATGAAATAACAATACAGATGCAGCAGTAACACCAACCTCTGCTAATAAATACATACTTAAACAAGTCTACTTTGATCAGTCACTTTCACCAAAGATGTCCTGTTTTTGGACCCCATCACATCGTCTTTTAGGATTACAGAACTTGTCCATTAGCAAAGGTTTAAAAGACGGTCTCTAAAGCCCATAACACAACCATAAATGCACCTTTTAAAATATTCTTTATGTTATTTAATTACCCAATTATCTGTAACCCTCTCTGGGAAAATAGGCGGGTTGTTTATAACGTGCAAGGCATGATAGGACCGCAGCTCAATAAACTGTGGGAAGGTTGTCTTCTTAAGGTCTAAACAGCGATGTGCAATAGATCATTGAGTTGATGTTGAATGGATGCAGAATGCTTATCTCTAGCTGTAAACGCCAAAACAGCCATAATTTAGACATCTAATAGCTGCAGCCATCCGTTGTGGGATTAGTTTGTTTTTATAAGTAATCATAACAAAAGTATTTTTGGGTATAAAAAATAGCCTAAATCAGTGTTGCTACAAAACCAAAAATCAATTGTACAATGTAGAAAACGAAACATGTTCTGTCTTTCCTTATTCTACATGTGTGTGACTGTCTCTGGTAGACAAGAATAATGGCGTTTTGTTTTAAAAAAATCTCCAATCAATCCTCATCTTCTTTAAAAATGCTAAGCTGCATGTAATACCTGCACGAAATGTTTATACCTGCACCTGACTTTTCAGAAAAGATTAAGTCCTTTTCTAAAGCAACAAGCCTTCCACGATTCATTTGACACAGCGATGGCTGAATTCCAGAAAGACGGGCTCTGGAGGCTATTAGAATCCCGTCACTGCTTAATAAAAGGCATTCTGGAGCCTTTTAGAGGTTAATCTATCATTTGTAAAACAAAAGAAAAGTATCTGCACACTTCTTGCAGCCGTCAGGAATACAAATGTAAAACCAGAAATGAAAACCTTAAGTAGTAGTGTCATCTCTTATAACGCCTAGAGCGTACCCTTTGAATTGTTGGAGTGGTTTTAAAAACACTTTACCCTTCGTAAACCCTCTTATTCCATGTTTAATGGGTTTTTCCTTTTCTTTTCTTTTTTTAATAATCTATTCTTGTGTCTTGCTGTGTTTCCATGACACACATGTGCAGAACTTTATCAAAATCTTAGAAATGTCATATATACAATTTTGTAATTACACTGTTTCCATTAAATCATCATTATGTGAATAATAAGTCATTATAACGGATAAGAACAATACTTTGATTTACAGCAGATACTAGCACTCATCATCATCTATCAGAGGAGACGTCTGCATCTTTTTCCAGCCATGTAGCAGCGTTTTGGGCAGCATCATGGGAAATGGTGGTTGGTGATTTTACAGTGGAGCTGTGGATCCAATAATTCCCCATGACACACAACTCAACTTTTGATGAACTGTGTGATGCTCTCGTGGCGCCTGCAGTGCAGTGCCCGAGGCAGGCAGTTCCTACCAAGATGTGCATCGCCATCACTATCGACAAACTGCGCAGAGTTGTTGTTCACATAATTAATTGAAAAAAGTGTTTCCACTGCAGTTTTGCAAAATATGTCAATTCTGATACGCCTCAAAAGCCCAGTCCTCCAAGCACTCCAAACAAAAACTTTTCTTTTCATTAAATGCAAGTTTTTTTTAACATTTACTTGTGGAAAATGTAGTTGTGACACTTATTATTTTGAGAAGCACACAGAGGTTGTTACATTTTGTTGTCTTAAATTCCTACAGATGATGGCTTTTTGTGAGGCGATGTAAGAAGTATTTCCCATTTATTCCAGTTGTATTTTATATATTAAGTCATGAAATCCAAGATTCGCCTTGATATTACAAATGCGCACAGTTCAGCATTTTATTAAAATTGATAAACGTATAGTATTGTGACTTAAATTGACCTTTTTAAACATGTTTTTTTTAAACATGCACGTCTGCAGAGCCTTTCTGTTGTTGTTATTTGGGGGTGGGGTGGGGGGTGCATTCCCATAGAGCACTAAATCCTTTTTCTGAAAGTATCTGCAAATATGTGTGAGGGAAGCTACAACAAGAAAAAAAGGTGTCATCCTTGTGTACATACAAGGTGGCTTTAGAGATCTGCCCCCAAAGACAGCCTTCCAAACAGGTTTTTCCTTTTCACAAGTCAGTCGTGGAAAACCACCAGAGTTACCTGTAGTCAGAAGAGACAGAAGACAAAGAGAACAACAACGTCCATCAAGAGGACGAAAAAAATCATGTTCTTTGTGTGCTTTGGACTCTTTTGGTTTGTCTTAGCTCTTCATTCCATTTTTTTCCTTCATAACTCCAAGTAAACCAATGCAAACAGAGAGCACAGTGCAGCATTGTTTGAATGCTGACCCTGTTGGAAAAGGAGGGCCACTGTGGGCTTTTTATCTGCACTGAGGGTTGTTCTGTTGTCGTACGCCCTGTGTTTTCTAATAGAGATGTGTCTGTGTATTTGAATGAGCTAGTGTAAGCCTCACAAAGCATGTGAAAAAGATAAAAATGTTCTTCATTTTACTCCTCTCTTCTTTCAGCTCCATAAGGTGCACTTAAAAGCCTCAATATTTTTTTTTTTATAAACAACAGCATCGTATTCTGTAATCCACAGCGATTTAGATACGGATTAATTCTGTTTAGTGATGAGGTACACGGATCTCAAAATGTTTGGTTGGATGTTGTTGTGAATCTGCTAACGTGTGGCTGTGCTGGACTGTGTGTTGTTTTTTCTTCTTCTTCTGTGTTACTAACAAGGTTGGAAGTTAAAAACTTCAAACTTCATTCACTTATTCAGGTTGAAAACACAAAGCGCTTTACATAAAAGCAAATAAAATATGACATAAAAAATGAATAGGATTTAAAACAGAAAACACAGGACAATCACACACAGTTGGCCCCCCTCCCTCACCAGATTCCTCCCTCCCCTCACCCAGTTTCCCCAACATAACCCTGAACAAAAACGCGCTGGTAAACAAGAGAAGAAGCCCGTCACTGCTTTTTCATGGGCTAAATATGCGTTTAAGAACACACTTTTAGAATGTTCTTGAATACATACCTGTTGTGAACGTAACATTATAATCATTTATAACATAAGTTTGAAAATAGAATTGGTCAGTGTGGCTTATAATCCACTGTCCTCTATGTTGGGCCTATGGTAGGACCATAAGCTATATATAATACAGATCAAGTATTTTTTGTTACCTGGTAATAAAAGACAAAAAAGGCATGTTAGGTTCACAAATAGTTTATTTATTAAACTGTTTGTTATTTTTTATGTATTGAAGTTTCGCGGTTTTATTTCCCCCCCCGCAGACTTTTATCTTTTTTAATGAACTGAAAAAGGCAGAAAAAATATTTGTGAATATATGTGAATCAATACACATCAGATGTGGGTGTTTTACAAAGCCTTTTAAGGCTGTTAACGTTTCTAATTGATTTAACATTTATAACAGACAATTCCAGTTAACTAACCTCCAAGCTGTGGACCTCTTTAGGAGCAGAGAAACGTCAACGTGCTTTTGTTGTGGTGTTTAGTAATAGAGCAGGTCCAGAATGGATTTAGCTTAATTGTTTACATTTTTTTCCCCCTGCATTCATCGGGAGAACTGTTCTTCACAGAACATCACAGCTGAGGCTGCTTCTCTAAATAGAACTCTTTCACAAAAAGTTAATCTTCCTGCTGTCCCCCAGTAACAGCTCAGCCATGTCATCTGGTCTCATTAATGAGAGCCCATGCATCTGAGTGAGCTATGATACAAAGAATGAAAAAAGGCAATAGTCCTTTTGCCCCAAACGACCCCTCACAGTCTCTCACTGGCCTCTGTACCTCTGAGCTCACAAAGAGAGACACTTAAAAAGCCCATTTTCAACAGTCTTACTTTAAAAAAACCCTCAATTAAGGTACTTCAATGCTGAAACAAAACTACAAGTGGGGATACTTTAATGGCTCTAGGATTAAATTATAGTGTACACTGCAGTCAACTAGCTGTAAAGGTGACAAAAAAACACAACTTTGTGAATAAAATCCCCTCAGTGCTGAAATGCTGAGCCTGACCATGCTAACGTTTAATCACAATGCTGGAGGTGCAGCAAGTAAAAACTAGAAGACAATAATATTTGAATAAATCGTGTTTTATTTGATAGGTTAAAGCCAATTTTCTTTTTTCTTTTAAAAGTGTCACACCTGTTTATGTGGCTTTTAATGAAGGTGTTTCTTTTAGCTTTGTTTGGTTCTGATGTTTCATGAAGCTGTGTACTCCCCAGTCACGTGTGGCGCGTTCAAGAACGTGCTATAAGCGGGTTCTTAAATGTCCTTTTAGCATAGTCCCTCAGGACTGGCGCTACCCGATACTAGTTTATGTTTTCCCAATTGCAAGAGGCTTATTGTGAAATATTGAAGCTGTGCAAATCTGGTGAATCTTGCTCCAGGCTTTCACAGCTTTATTCTGAGATATGAAAGACTTAGCGTCATATAATACCAGCTGGGCACAAGGGAGCCGGTTTAGCTCGTGCTGGTTTGCGGCGCCTTCCGTCCGTGAAACCAGGGTTCGAATCCGGGCTGCTCCCTGTTCCCTTCTCTACTTCTGTGCCGGTCCCAAGCCCAGTTGCTTTGAGAAGGTTGTGTCAGGAAGGGCATCCGGCGTAAAACATTGCCAAGTTTACCATGCGACTTGTTCGCAGTGTCGACCCCTGATGGGAAAAGCCGAAAGAGGAAGAATACCAGCTGGGCACAAACCACAATTATTCATTTGTCTGTCATGATTGATTTTTGAATGGATGGTACTTCCATGAATTGGACAGGATGCAACCCTAAACTGGTTTAACTTTGAATGCGTGTTCAATCACTGGGTGTTTTGTACCTACAGCCCAAAACGGGTAGCGACGCGTGAACGCATCAGTTTTTATTGCAGAAGCCTGAATGCAGCTGTGAGGCATGACCTTTAAATAGTTACTACAACATAGTAGGATATCTAGTTTGCGTGTTCATATTTTCTGCAATATTTCCTCTTATTTACTTCTGCTCCTTCATATTTACATTAAGTTTTTACTCATAAAGAATGTTTCTTTTGCTCATTGGCTTTTACATTGTATTTCTACCCTTTTACAATGTTGGTACATTGTTCTAATGTTCTTTTATGTTTTGTTTATGTTGTATTTTTTTTTGTTAATTTTACTTCGGGGCTGCACGGCGGCGCAGTGGTTAGCACTCTTGCCTCACAGCAAGAAGCCCCCCAGTGCATGTGATTTGTGGCCCTGCGCCGGACTGGTGACCGATGCAGGATGTTTTCCCCTGCCTTCACCCACGAGTGGCCGGGATAGGCTCTGGTAGCTCCGTGACCCCCAAAAGGGACAGAATGGGTTTACAAGATGAATGAATTTCACTTTGTTTTTGGGAAGACACCGTTACCCCCATCCCGGGACTACAGAATAAAATAATAGCCTCTTTGCCAACTCTGGTGCATGTGCTGAGATGCTTTATATTGTTCAACATCCATGCCAACAAACTAAGAAATAAGCAAAAATAAATTCATATTCCAACAAATAAATCTGCACCTGCTTATGGATGAGTGAATGCAAATATTTGCATTAAATGCTAGTGAAGCCTTTGTGAATCCACAGTCACAGGGGAGTTAATTCAGCCTTTACATTAAAACATTCAGGAGGAATTGAGGTAAAGCTGTTGCTAACTCATGTCTAAAGCTATACTTGAAAACTTTCTGAGCCACATAGATACAACTACAACTTTATGGATACTTAGATGAAAAATAAATGTTTTATTTCATTTCCTTCAGGAAACAAGAGCTGCTGAATATCACCAACGTCCCTATTGGAGAATGCCCCCCATCACCACCTCGCACTGCACCACCCACCATGAAGGTAAGACTAGCACAGGCGCAGTATTTTTATGTAGATGACAATTAGATCTACACAAGGGACCATTTCTACTTTTTTTTTTATCACATTTTATATTTACTATTTGTGTATATTTTAAAATCAGTTCTATTGCCTGAAGATACCTTATATCGTATTTATAAATTTTCAAGGATGCATAGAAATAGTAAGACATTTTTTGATTTCCAATTCTTTTTTCCCCATTATTTTTATAAACATCAGTTATATCTTAGTTCACTTTTAAGTACAGGAAAGTTCTTATTTTCCATCTTTTTCATCAAAGATAGGAGAAGACAGTGACATCACAGTGCAAACTAAATCCAGCTCTTCCAGACAGGGATTACTTGACATTAAAACATGGATTACCTTTTCAGGCAGCAGAAATGAGAGTCCAAGATTCAAAGCTCTTGCAGGAACCTGCTGTCCTGCACCTCAGTCTTTACATTTCTCTTGAGAAATAATGGGTTTTCATTATTTTGATAGGATTGTGCAATCCCTTTAACATTTTCACATTTTCCTTGTCCACAAACACTTCAGCAGCCATTTAAAGACTGCCCTATAGCATTTAAGGTCTTAAAAATAGTTTTTTACAATCTGTCATTTTTTTTGTTTGTTGCAGTTCTGATGTGAACCTTTCCTGTATGTCCCCCTTCTGGCCAATATGTATCCTCCTCTCAAAAAGCAATTGAAGCTGTATTTAGTGGACCGAATCCTGCGGCATTACAACAGGACACGGTTGAAGGCTTTACTCTCAGTCTGATGGAATCAAAGCAGCGAAATAGAAACATTGATCAGAGGAAATCTAAATGAATTTGAGGCCATCAGACCGAAGGAGCTTGCATACCTCGTCTCTTGAGATCTTCAAGTTTCCGGGCTTTCATTGCTCATAGGAGCTTGTTAGATGTGATGTTGTCCAGACAGACAGTAATCAAACTGCTCTTTGCTCACAGTACAATTAAGGATATTTTTCATCACTCAATGCTCAGAATGATAACAGCATGTTTGCATAAGGAGCAGAAAAGCACATCTGATGCAGAACAGACAATAAAAGAAGAAGCTTTTTCTGCTAGTAAAAGCAGCATCCTATTAAAATAAGTGGGTTTTTGAACAAATGATAAGAGTTTTGTTGTAATGTACAACATTTGAACTTAAAAAAGCATAGGATGAAAGTGCTTTGACACACAAAAAGCTTATTTGCTTTTATCACAAAGACATAACCTTGAAGTGAAACATCCTTCCTGAGTCTGAAACAACACAAAGAAAAATTGAAGATTTGATTGAGGGTCTGACAGAAAAAGGGTTATAAGGGGGACGCTATAGCCAGAAGATATCAATGTCCTTCTGAATAAAAGGATTTTTTTTTATAATGAATAGTGACAACCAAAAATTATATTGCAAGCTTTAATGACAAGGATTGTATCATCAATGTCGAAATGCAAATTTGTTTCAAGCAGACATGTAAATCAGAAAATATAGTTAAAATTGACAAATGTTTGATTGCAATTCATTATTTCTAGCTTTCTAAACTTTAACACCAACACATAACAAAATCACTGTAGTTTTTTTCTTTCATAATACTTACTATTTATTCAAAATGTACTTGATTAAAGTCTGATTTGTCTATCCAAGACAAAAATCACAACTACAGTTTCTGTTTTGATAATGAATGTGTCTGAGTGCAATAGATGTCAAAGCCAATCTTTTTTTTTTAATCTCAGTGATAGTACCTGCAAAAAATGAATATTTGCTGAGTGATCTTTACACATACTGGTAAGGTTTGGGGGCAAATAAATATTTCCATTTAACAAGTTCTCTCACTTATAAAATCATGGAGAGACATTTTCATCCTAGGTGCATGTCCACTGCGCATGTTCACATAGCATGATTTTTTTCAATAATGTATTTGTCTACCCCCTGTCTATCAGCTAGAATCCTGACCCTCAAAGATTGTTTGTCCGCCTTTAAATAGTCCACCTCCACTCCACTTTATATTCTAAATCAGAAGCACCTGTTTGACTTCCCTCCTTGCCTTTTCTGGGGGGTCTGCACAAGCACTGTATTAAGGGGAGGATGACCGGGGGCCATGTATTGCAAGGTTTTGGAGAACAAACCTCCTGCGTGAAGGCAAGAGAAAAATGAATGCAGAAGCCAGTTACGCGCATTCACGCATGTTTACGTTGACCTTTCATTGAAAGTGCTTGCTTGAACGCATGGTGTCCACGTTGCGTTAGTCACAATTGCACTTACAGGTGGATACGGGCTGTCTGCAGGCAAAACATGGGCATACCTGTATAGGGCACGCAAGACATAACAATGTTCATCTGCCTTTTCATGTTCATGTACCTTTTTCCTACCAGCATGCTACGGGTGACAGGTTGTAGTGAACACCGTACGGATTTTTCGTTTTTCAACTCCCTCAAATACTGTAGTCTGTGCAAAAATCTAGTTAGTCAGAGTGTTGTTTAGTACTCACACCTTATAATGATCAACATGTAACACAAGGTCACCATATAACAGC
Organism: Oryzias sinensis; assembly: GCA_037389245.1. Lineage (NCBI taxonomy): Eukaryota > Metazoa > Chordata > Actinopteri > Beloniformes > Adrianichthyidae > Oryzias > Oryzias sinensis. Next base: position 25,880,877 of record CM074488.1, read on the forward strand.
ATCACCCTGTGTCTCATAAGTGGGTGGAACTAACCTTATTCTTAGAAATACTTCACAATACACTTACCACACCCCCATACATTAAATTTTCATGAGTTCGCTTGATGTGGATGTATAAATCTCAATGGAAATGCAAGACACACCTGTGCTCCTCTCTTCAAAAACCTGCAGCACCCAGTCACGTCAACACCCTAGAGGTTCCATGTGACTTAGGCTCTGCTGAGCTCCAGGATGTCGATGAAAACTGTTTTCTTTATCTTTGACAAGAGGATTTTCCTTTTTATTTCCATATTTCCTCTTTACCACTTAACCATGTTTTTAAAGCCACTGAAAAAGTAGGATTACATTCGTCCCCGCCTGCTTTTGTCAGATGCTGAAGTGAGAGTTGCAAGACTCAAACACACCAGAATAACCTGTTCACAAATGTACGGTAGCTCCGCTGTCTGACTGGACTTTCTTGCTTTAAGCAGAAGGCAATAAAGAAAAAAAAAACACAATGAGTTCAAAGCTGATGATCAGCAGCAACACAAGAATAACAGCGCATATCAATAGTAGGTTCTGCTGCTGCGGTGACGGTAAGTCTTTTTGACCAAAAGCCAGATCAGACATGAAAACAGTTGTTTGTTGATTGAGCTTCTCATTGTGAGTTACCTCTGTGACATGACTGCTACTGCTAAAAGATGTCCTTCCTTCGCCTGGGTTGATGACCTAAAGAAAAACACTTCAGGTATCTGCTTACACAGCTGGGAATGCATGTCACTCACTTTTCCACAGAGTGTTCTGTGGCTCTGGATGGTTCTTCAGATAGATACTCTTATGAAGAGTCATTGCTGGGATTGATTTAGCTTCTCCTCAACTCTCCACACTTTCGCTCTCCTATAATTAGACGCTTTACTCCTACATGTGGAAACGTTTCACAACACCATTTCATAACTCAGGAATCAAGCCAAACATGCACTTAGATATCATTCAAAAGATACAGACATATATTAATTAATAAAAGACCTACAGTATATGTATAGTGGGCGATGAGTGGTGATGTAGCCATCGTAGACATAATTGTGTAGTAGAGCTCAGAGACCAAAAAGGTCACCTTCAGTCTTTATTTGGGTGCTATAATGTAAAAAACAATAGAAAATGTTTAAATTTGAAGCTTAAACTGTGTTGTGCTTGCAATCTCTTAAGTGCATTTTTTTCTGTTTTTTGTTTTTTTTTTTCTTTTTCTTTTTTGAGTGTTGAGACCACTGACTGTATTTGAGAACTGGACATAATCTGGACAGAATTAAGGAAAGTTCCTTTAATGTGACAAAGATGGTTTGTTTACATATCTGCACTGCACGCTGCAGCCACGCTTTCTCACGTGGAAGTAAACTAAGCATTTTGCATTTTGGTTTATGCTAAGTGCATTAGCTTAATAGCCGCTGTGCAGCTGCAGTGCTTCACTCATGCTCATCTGAGCCTCTAAAAAGCACCTCAATCCGCCTTTTTATAATGTACTGACAGCAACATGGCACAGAGTTTCAGATCGGTACCCTTCCCAAGTAAACACTAAGTAGTTCATGTCTCATAACAATGAAAAAAGCTGCCTCTAGCTGCAGTCTTCCTGTTGTTTAGTGTGGTGTAGAGCTGCTCAAAGAGGTTCTGTGTGCTCTGCTGCCAACTAGCGGTCGGAGGGGGAAGTGGACACTGACACTGAAGGATAGTCAGAAATAATTAACAAAATATCATCCTGACAACATTTTGTATCAATACAAGTAGAGGCAAATGAACTATCACGATATTTTGCCAAATCGATTTTTCTAACACCCCTACTTGAATGCGGCCTTGGGGGAATATGTCAATCAAACATTAGGATGTTTGACGTGGGGGCTAGCGTATACCTTTATTATACCATCTGATTGGCCAGTTTAATATTAACTTGCACTACAGGACTGGCAGGAATTCATATAAAGAAAGGTAGCAGAGCAGAAATTGCTATTCTGAGAAAAATAATGGCTGAGTAATAGCTTTTTTTTTAACTATAGAGGTGAAGAAGAAATTTTGATTTATTGGAGTCAGTGGTATTTGGAACGCTGTGGGGGAGGAGTCACTCAGTCCAGTTCCCATATACAGTCAACGATTGACAGCTGGGAAATTTGGAAACCAACCTAAAACCACATTAGCTAGAGAAAGAATGAATGAGAAACTCTTAATAAAGCTCTAATAATAGGCTCATCTGTTGCTACATTCTGGCTGTGTTTGGATCATGTGACCACCGGCTACAGTGGCTGTTTTGGTTCAGTTGCTCCGTTCCGAGGACGAATTGTATGCAGACTGAGAAATCTCAGAGTGAACCAACGCTCGGTCCGATTGAAAACAAATCGAGACCACGTCCAAAGATGGATCAGAGAGCGGTTTGGTCCGCTTGGGTGTATTCAGAATAAAAATTTGTTCCAGATTATCTAGGAAGAAAAACTCTGATTCACTTTAAGCAAACCAAATGTGTCCAGTCTGATTACATCCATACTGTAGGTTTTTGTTGTCCTTTGCACCTTCTCACTTGACTCACTATAATCTATGATTAAATCAATTCATATCAGTCCACTTGGGTGCAGATTTTTAGAGAATTCGATTAATTATTTCTCTAAATCAGTTTATTACAGTTCAGGTCAGCTAAATGCCATTATTTTTCCAGTAGTAGCCCAACCAAAGAAAGCAGCATCAGAGCTCTGTCTTACATAAAGCTTTGGTCACAACTGCCCTTATGGGTAGAGAGAAACAGTCAGAGGGCAAAAAAAGGGCAAACTTGAACGGGGCACACAGGTGGTCGGCGTGAAAAAGCAATACAGCAAACAGTTACGCACTCAGCCTTTTTTTTCTACCCCTCCCCTGCACTGCGCAGGGAGCCCGTTAATGCTGCTCACATAAGTGTGCGCTCCTTGGTGCAGCCTGATTGTTAGAAATTAGGAAATTAGACAATCACCGTGTTGTTTGGGTGGGCTTCCGAAACCCGTCATGCCCACACTTACAGATCAGCGTGCGGCATTTGCTCGTAATAAGTAAGGAGCCAGTACACACACAGAATGACGTAATGGTACCGTACGGCAGCATCACCCATCTCTCATAAGTGCAAGCAGCTGACATTGTCCTAACAAATATTTTATGATACACTGACCACATGAGGTGGCCGTCCAAGCATCAAGACACCCCTGTGCTCCCCTTAAGATGTGACAGTTCCTCTCTATGACCAGCATGGACAACCCAAAAACCTGTAGCAATCCCATGAATGAGTGCACGTGACTAAAGCTCAAGGATGTTGGTATCAAAAATTTCCTGAGAAGTTTTCTTCAACAGAAATTGATGAATTTATCAACATTCTTTCTATGAAAGTCGGAACAGTGAGATTGTGCTCATCAGTTTCCCAGTCTCTCTTCTTATCGTTTCTATCCGTTCGATTGCTTTAGTTGATGACCTAACATGAACGCGTGCACATTCTCTCTTAAGCAGGGGAGCTTTCGAAGTCGTCGGCCCCCTGAGTCCTTCTTGAGGTTGCCAGTGGAGATAAGCTGCGCAGAAGTTGCTTCATTAGAAGGCAACGATAAGGTCACAACATATGCTGAGAACAAATTAGTATGACCACGCAAGAACAGAACCAACTAAAAGGTGAAGTGTGAACACCATTCGCTTTGTCTCAATATTGTAGGTAAGAAGTCCAATAGGGAAGCTTATAATGGTTTAGAATGACAGTATCCTTGTTCTCTACTGGTTGCTCTGCTCTGCACCACCTACAGGCATATTTACACTGGAGAGGCAAAACACACATGACTGCAAAGTTCCTAAGAAAACCGACATAGTAGTTTGTTCTGCTGACTCCACAGGTCTGCATCAGTTTACAGCATGTTTAAGCTTATTTACTTTCTGACTAGAGTGAAGGTGTAGAACTTTTAATATATTATTTCAATTTCTAATAAGGAACAGAGGTACACTTGGAATGAAACAGTTGGTCCACAGCAGCTCCAGTCAAACCCAAGGTTTTCCTGCTTTAGGTGTTTTCATTTCTCTATCCCAGTCTGATCGTCTTTTCATCTATTTTCAGTTTTCCCAGTGGTCTTTTAAATTCTGATTATGCAGTTTTTAGCCAAAATTAAAAGCCCATGTCTTTTTCTAGGACATAGCTCATCAGAAATTTGCCTCAGAGTTGTGGACTCAGACTGTTGACTTGGAGCCACCCCCCCCTCCTCATATTGCTGATAGCTTCACAAATGCGCTCTTTTTTTAAATTGAATTTTTACGTCTGCTCCTGATTCACAGCGATTTGAATAGTGAAATAATCTGAAATGCAATTTTAGGCTTATTTTTCTTTACGTCCTCGGGTAGAACAGAGGAAGTGTGAAGATGCCCGTCAGGATCCTTTAATTTTATTACTTTTTTTTTTTTCAAAAAGTTGACTTTGGTGAATCTGCTATGTTTAAGTGTGTCACCTTTTACCTGTGCATGCAGCCTGGGTAAAAGCATGGCAGGATGTTAACACAACAAATGTGTTGGCCATTATCACCTTCACAGCTTGCTTATGGCGAGAAGGAAACTCCTGGGAAGAAGAAGTGTGAGTGCACTCGTGCACGTCTGTGTGTGTTGTCTCTGGGCGTGTTGCCGTCCGAGGAAGTGGTTTCTTTATCAGTGTGTGTACATGTGGGCGTGAGACCTTCCCTGCCCTCTTGACACGGTGAAGTTGCGCAGCTGCAAACAGCGAGCTGCAGCTCTGCGCCTGCCAGGATCCATGTATCCATGTAGGACCTTTACATTCAGACTGCCAGGTTGTTAATTAAGGGTTAAAACACCTGCTTGAGGTGTAAATTAAGGACAGCAAAAAAGCCAATTATGTCAAATGAGACTTTGTCTCACTTTGTTTATTAAGCTTTTTTATTTTTTTCTGTTTCAGTCTGCAGAGTTCTTCGATATGCTGGAAAAAATGCAGGTAGGAAGCTTCTAAATTGTACATATTTCCCCTAAATGTGTTTGCTTTTGCCTGCCTTATCCTTCTTTGAGCCCCTAGTGAGTATTTTCAGGGCTTATCGTGTCACTTATTGACTAAAATAAACGTATTTCCAACTCCCTCAGTGACTTCTGGGTTTTATTTCTTTCTTTGATCATGGGGTGGGAGCTTTTAAATTGAATATTTTCTCTTTGTCTGCCAGGAATACATAGATTTTTTTTCTTCTTATCAGTAAAGTCTACTTCTCTTTGTGTGGGACCACTCTGCACTCCAAAGGCCCCGTAGGGCTCAGGCTTTTAGCTGTCAGCATGCATAGTATGATGAAAAGGAAAAGTAGTAAAAGCTACAAAGAAATAATAAGTTAAACGTCTAAATATGTACAAGTGGCTAAAGGGAGGAAGTAGAGAAAAGGAATTATAGCAGCAGTTTTATAATTACCTGCCGACAACAATGCATCCGTGGGCTGAGTGGGTGTTATGTTAATACCTGCAGGTAAAGATGATTTTCTGCAGAAAACAGAATTTCCTCCTGTGGTTTCTTCTAAACCTACATTGCTTACAACATTTTCTTAAAAAAAAAAGTAATTTAGAAAACCAATTACTAGAATTGAATTAAATGCATGGCTTAGAGATTAGCTGTGTTGACATAACAATGTAATAAGTCAATATTGTGTGTGTGTGTCATTTAAATTACAATTTCTGTGATAACTAGGGTCCAAAGGTAAAATGGTGTTGCAGCTTAACAAATTTTAGTCAATAACTTTTCTCAATTCTGAGTTCCATGCTGTATCATATTTGCCTTACCATGCCTGCAGTCCAATGTGAACGTTTTCAAAATTTTCATTAAAATGTAAGCATTTCTGCAAAGATTGACAAAAATTGTCTGTTGGGATGAATTTACATAGAATACAACCTGTTCAGAGAATGTTTTTAGTTTTTCTTTCTAAAATATGTGTTATTTAAAATCAAACATGTTCAAGAAAAGCTTCTCAAATGTCTGTTTGAAGTAGTTTGAATTGTTGCTTTTATTGTTGTGAGGAATACATTTGACTTTAACGACCAAACTTTAAATTTTACACATACACCCTTTTTAAATTGGCTACCTAAGAATGTGATCATTGACTAAACTGTCCCCCCTTAAATTGTTTTCTTGAGATGCACTATATTCTCTGAAGTATTGTCTGACCTGCCTTGACTCATTTGAACTGAAGTGGCATTCCATTCCTAACCCGTAGAGTCCAGTATGATGTGGGTCCCCCTTTAGCTGCTGTTTCAGCTTCAGCTCTTCTAGGAAGGCTGTCCACAAGGTCAGGAGTGTTTCTAGGAGTTTCTGTCCTTTCTTCCAAAAGCGCATTTATGAGGTCACACACTGATGTGCTTCAGCATCAGCTGACCCCTCTCCTACCACTTCATGGCTGAGTTGCTGTTTCCAAACTTCTCCATTTTCTTCTGAGAGAGGTAACAGTTGACTGTAGAAAATTTAGGAGCGAGGAAATTTCAGCACTGGATTTGTTCCACAGGTGGCATCCTAGGACAGTTCCATGCTGGAATTCACTGAGCTCCTGAGAGCGGCCCATTCTTTCCCAAATCTTTGTCACAAACAGTCTTGATTTTATACACCTGTGGCCAGGCCAAGAGATTAGGTCACCTGATTCTGATCATTTGGATGGATGAGCCAACACTTTTGGTAACATAGTGTATAATTTTTTCATACCTAAACATAGTTTATTTGGTAAATCTCCCTAAAGGCCATGTCACACTGCCTCTACGTACAATCTGTGCATTATCCACATATGACACTACGGTCTTCCGTGATACATGCGTGATATACGTAATTCATAAGAGTTTTTTGTGTCCGTCATTCGTTAATGTGCTCATATGTTGGTCAAGTGTTTCAGCTTACGGGTCTGTACACGAATTTTGTTTTGAGCTGTTGAAAATCTTAGGTTGGTTGTAGTTCATGCGTGTGTCTCTCGTGGGGCGGTGTCTGTTGCAAGGTGGAAGGTGAGTCACAGGCGGAGGCCAGGGACGGCGGCTCTCCTCGACTAGCGCCTAGCAATGTAAGGCCTCAAAATGTACATGGTAGCAGTGTGACACAACCTTGACTTTAAAACAGGTGCGGATCTGTCATGGTGCAGGGTGGCTCGAGAGCCGGTTGGACCCAGACGCAGAGGCGGAGGCATGAGGATCAGGGACTAGTGGGTTTAATTCACAACAAAAGGCGCTGCCGAGCAGGATGACAAAACAAAACTAAAACCTACTGTGGCGTGGCGAGGGACAAGGAACAAGGCATGACATGAACACCAAGACAGGAATACTAATGGACCAACACAGGAGGAAGGCAGAGACAAGACTTAAATACAGACAGGGCAGACAAGACACAGGTGGACACGATCAGGGCTGATGGGGACCAAAGGAAGTAAACTCAAGAAAACAGACAAGACAGGAGACTATCAAAATAAAACAGGAAACAGAAACAAGACAGAACAAGGACAACAAATTCGAATCATGACAGGATCAGGGGAATCGGACTGTTTAATTAAAACAAAGCATTTGCGAGGGCATGGGGCTGATGTGATGCGGTGATGCGGTTTCTGCTCAGTTGCCTCTGAAAATCAAGATGAAGAAATTAAATGAAGCGCTGGTTTTGTTCTCTTAGTGGTTTATTCACGCATATTCATTCTTTCGTGGTTTTAACGTGGTTCATTCGTGATACATGTCAACATTTCATGTAAGTAACCAAAACTGTTCTCCCTTTTTTCCACGTATGTTCACGGATGACCAGTTTTCACCCGTGGACAATTTAAACAAATAAACCAAACTGGCAACATTTAAAAAAAAGAAAGTTTACATCATTGAACTCAAAGAACATACTGTTGGTGGACGAGATTTTAAATGTGACAGGTGAAACCAAACCAAAAGCACAAAGGTGACATACTTTCAAAATAAAATGAAGATGACAAATGAACAACAGAGAACAGATCAGTTGTTAGCAAAAGTTCCATGACATGAAGTCAGAATTATTGGAAATAAATATTTAAAAAAATGCTATTTTGTTTCTGTTAATATTCCGTAAATCAAGACAGATATTTTTGTGCCTCCTTGAGGACGAAACATCTGACATTCAAACTTATAAAGTAAGCAATACATTTTTTTGGGACAGGATGGTGATTTGATTGAAGTGAGTAAATAATAGATTTCTGGTAAATTTGAGGGTCGTTTGGCTGAATCAGTAGGATAAAGGGTGTTCCTTCAGCCTGATTGAAGTCTTAGATTAGACCTAAATTATTAGAGGTCATGTAAATCTAAATGTTTGGAAAATGAGAGGAGATTTCCTTCTTCCTCCTTTCTTTATTTGCCTGTTTTTTATTCATTTCTTTTGATGGTACCAGAGATTGCATCCTCTTAAGAGGGTCTTTATGATCCATCTCATGATGTTGGTGATGATTGCCTCCATCAACAAGCACTTAAGAGAGACACAAACATCTGCAGACATGACGCAGAAGAGGGTGACCTCTCATGTGCTGAATGCTGCAGACCAGCTAATGCTGGAGGTGGGTGTTTAAACAAAACACACAGTCAGGACCTGTTTCATAACTGACTACATTCTATACATCTTATCCAATCCCTCCTTCTTTCATATTTGTGTATTTATACACATAAGACATGATAAAGCTATTCAGGCTGTGACTCACTGCTGCTGCATCATAAATAAAGAAATTTCAATTGTGAAGAAAATGATTTATGTCTGCATGTCTGAAAACCATTGACTGTACATGACAACTAGACTAGGTGACCCCTCCCTCTTGCATTCCAAATAGAAAGTACCCACTGGTCCCAAAATGCTGAAATCCCATAGACTTCAGCTACTTTGTTTTTGTTTTTGTTTTGTTTTTTGTTTTTTCTTAACATTTTCTGCTAATAGAGATTTTTTTCTGTAGCTCAAGTTATTCAAGTTGCCTCAAAAAAGTAGGTGGTCTTGCATCGATTGTTCAAAGCATTTGATTGACAGATTCTCCTAAACAAGTGGTAGGGGTGTGGCCTTCCAACATGCTCACTCCTGATTGGTGAGAATGGTTGCCTAAAATTTTGACCAACTCAGACCAATCACTAATTACTGACGTTCTTTGGCTCCAACAATATCACAATATCACGAATAAATAAATGGCAACTGAATTGACTTTATTTCTTTGGAGTCAGAAATAAACCATTTTTAACTGGTGACGTCACACTCACTCGGTCCAGTTCTTATATACAGTCAATGGTGAAAACCTGTTCTCGTCGTCAAACAGTGACGAATACCATGTGTCAAGACGTGTTATCTATGCACAGACTCTGCTGTTTGACCCCTGTTCTTCTCTATCCTCACGCTGCGAATGGACACTAATAAGGTCCCTAAAGCGGAAGAGACCAAAAAATGGAAGGTGTGGCTGGTCGCACCCTCCCTCACCTCTTCTCTGTAGATCTCATGAGTTTGTCCTTTGATGCTTCCTCTATCCAGATGCATTTTACTTTCATTGTTCCCTCCCTCCTTTGGTCTTGTATGTGGTTGCTTTTTTTGTCCCTCATCTGTCTGCTTGTGAAAGATTTTGAACTCCCCTGTGAAGGTTTTTCAGATTTTTCTCACTGCCTTTGGAAGTGCAAAATCAATAGTCTCTTGATCCAATTGATTACAAGCTGAAAGACGTCCAGCTGTCAATGGAGCCTGCCAATACCTTGACTCTTGCTGCTGCAGAATATAAATAGCTGGCTGGCCATAGCCCTGCATTCTCAGAAGCTGTTCAGCGGCATTTAAGGCTGCACACAGTTAAAGCAATTAGTCAAGTTTCACTAGCTTTAACACATTTCTCAGACTATCAAAAAGTGACACCTACCACAGGAGTTTATAAGGTCTTAGTCACAACTGCACTTACAGGTAGACACATGCTGTCTGCGGGTGAAAAATGGGCAAACCTCTTCGGGGCACGCAGGTGTCGCACAAGAAATATCAAGGTCACAGACCGCTTGGTAAACCAGTGGAGCCAATTGTTCGTGTTTCTACTGGCAAACTGTGGACGGCAGGTCGTACGGAACAAACACAACACATGAGGATAAGGAAGGGTGAATTAGGTGAGATGGAAGTATGTCCTACAGATATATATATGTGTATTCTTTAGCAAAAGGCCTATTAGTGCTTGTTAATCCTATGGTTATCCTATGGGCGTCCTGCGGTCATTCAGGTATCAACAGCACACCCCGTGCCTTCAGCGTTTGACCACGGTCAGTAAGGAGCCAGAACCTCACTAACGACTAGAATGTGGCGTTAGGGCCCTTTACGACAGCATCAGCTACACTTCATAGGTGCATGGCCTGACAAATGCTTTATGATACACCTACCACGTTTGCGACAATCATACGGTACATTTTCATTAAGTTGGCCACAAAATCCTCAAGGTAACTGCAAGACACACCTGTGTTCCCCTTGAGATGCACCTACTCTTGTCCATGACCCTCTACAGGCCCGGACAACATAAAAAACAACAGCAGTCATACAGGTCTACCCCTTTTATGGGTGTTTGACTAAGGCTTAAGGATCTGCATCTGTTGAGTAAAGGAGTCCAAGTCCATCACATCTTTGTGTTTGTGTTTGTAGCTTTCCATGAAAGTTCATTATCTGTCAAAGAATACATTGCAAGTATTGAATTTTTAAAGTGGCTCTGTGCTCCATCTTTCAGGATGACTACATTCCTTACCCACGGATTGAAGATGTAAGTGGTTTCTCAAAAACATATTTACTTTTTCTTCAATTGAACCCTTTTTTTTAAAAGTCAGAAGTACCTTCTTATTGCCTCAAAATTGTGTATTAAAAAGTTGATTCACCTTAATTTTGCCAGTTACAGTTTTTTTAATTAAATGTTGTTGGTTCTTCTCTTGAAAGGTCTTAGAAAAAGGAGGTCCATATCCCCAAGTAATTCTGCCCCAGTTTGGTGGTTACTGGATTGAGGATTCAGAGGCACCTGCAGGGACACCTTCCTCTTCAGAGTCCAGTTTCTGTGAGGAGGACGAGGATGGAGATGAGGCCATGAGCCCTGGAGGGGCGCACAGCTTTCGCCTGGAGTGCAACAGCACAGCTCGAGCCTATGGCAAACACTTCCTTGGAAAGGTTAGGTTCACATTCATCACATTCTTTAGAGATCCTAAACCCCGCCCACTATGACCAAATGCATCAGAGGGACAGCCCATGTTAAAGGTTCTGAAGATAAAGTCAGAGAGGCCAGACAGAGATGGTTCAGACATGTTTAGAGGAGAGACAGTGAATATATTGGTAGAAGGATGCTGAGCTGCCAGGCAAGTAGTCTAGAGCAGTGGTCTCTAACATTTTTCAAATCTAATGGTCTAATGTCAGACAATTTATTCATGGACCAGTCCAAACGGGGCTGAAGTTCATGTTTAGTTATTCTTACCTTCGGGTTACCGAAAAACCTATTTTTATAAACTAAAATGCTACTATAAGAAATTTGGTAAAAAAGCATCTGAAAACATGAGTATTTTTTTTCACAGATGACGAAGATTCAATAAAAACAAAGTTGTTGATTTGTAGAAGCTGTTTCTGATTTGTAAATAATTTGATAAAAGCAACATTACAGTTTTTTTCATAGAACACTATTATAACACTGGGAACTCAACCCAGTCTCTGATCATCTTTCAGGGCAAAAAGATTTATCATATTTTATTTTTACATCAATCCTGATTCATTGTGTTTTTTTTTAACACAGAGGAACATTTTCTGAGCTCAAGTTTCTTAATAGATGCCTGCCTAAGTCACCCCTGCTGTTGGCAAATTCACAAATGTCCTTTTTACAGGTTTACACGAGTCAGCAACTTTATTTGATCGAATCTTTATTCTCTGTCAAATGTTTGCAGCTGGTTCAAACTTAAACTTGGTGATGAAGATTTTCCATTTCACGCCAAAGTGGATGCTAAAACCCGGATTCTAACTTTAGCCGCGTCTGACTTTTAATGACGGATAATGAAGCAAAATAAAAGGACACAACCATTGTAAAATTGGTATTTTCTAAATATAATAATAAACAAGAATCCATCGTGTCTGCATCTTTATTATCTGCATGTGAAACGTTCAAGAGTCAGGCAGAGCGAGCAGCTTTTGGCATGTGGGAACTATCACAATAAATCTGTGTGTTTAGAAAAACTCCTGGTTTTATCTGTAAATAGCAGCTTTATTTTTCTTGAAAGCATCTTCGGTTTCCTCACTGACTCATTCTCCTCAAAAAAAACTTTCCAAATACATTTTTATTGTTTGGCTTTTATTAACTTTTAAGCTTTGAGGTACTAACTTAGCGGTCCGAGCAGCTGCTTAAAGTCACGTGACGCGTTGAGACGGACGGTTTTGGAGAACAGAATCCCGTAGTTTTACAAAACAAAACTTCTGGCTTTAATTTCTATGATTGTTAAAATTAAAAGAGAAGTTTGTGCTTTAGTCATGACAGAGAAGCTGAAAAACAACAAGCCCCACAAGCCTGCAGTTCTGACACTCCTCACCTTCAGGTGTTAATGGAAACACTTCCGAGAACCAAGAAAAAAAATCTCTCCGGACCCTTCCGCCAAGCTCTTCGGGTTGGATGATTGAGATGAGACCCCAATAAAGGATTTTTCCCTTTGATTTAAGATGTCCTCTGTTTGCTTTTTTCCAGGAGCACATGAACTATTACTGCACAGGAAGCAGCATCGGCAACCTTATCATGTCTCTGAAACACGAGGAGACAGAGGGGCAGGAGTTCCTGCGCATCATACTCAGGTACTGCAAGACGAGTTCTGGCTTTGACATATTTAAGGTTTTGAAATCAGCTTCCTCTGTTTGCTTTTTCCTTTTTCTTGTCATAATGTGTCCTTTTTTTACTGATGGTGCTTTGAAAAATAAAACTCTCCCTGAATTCAGTAATCATATTTTCTTCTGCTCACAGATCAAGGACCAAAACAATTCATGACAGAATTTCGTGCTTGGATATCAACTGCCCAGTGTGCCTCAGATTTAAGTAAGTCAAACCTAACACTTGTTTTAATTTTTTAATAAAGACAAAAAAATTCCTAGGCTGAACTTGACACCAAAAATGTGCTTTTCTATTACAGAAAAGAGAAGGATTTTTTTCCCAGTAATTAATTGATCTCAGAGCTTTGCACTATCAATTCACAAAATAAAAGCGAGTGAAGCAAAACTACATGAACAAGTATAAATAGATAAATACAGAAAAACCTTGGTCACTCTGATATTGTATGCAGTCTGTATGCCTCATAAAATATAAATGTCATCAGGGACTGAGCATTTCTCACTCTTCAAACTGGTTTATGAAAGTGAAGGTCTGTTTCCTATGTTGTTTGAAAACTTTAAAAAAATGGGTTCATATTTTAAAAGGAATTAAAAGTTTAAAAAATGTTCAAAATAGCCAAGAATAACTGTTGTTTAACAATCTTTAATATATGATGGAGTTTTAGGGCCAGTTTACAAAAATATATTTTTTTAAATTACGACTTTTTAAGTCGTAAATTTATGAGAAAAGAAAGTCATAAATGTTAAATTACGAGGTTTTAAGTCACAAATTTAAAATCTCGAAAATCTACAAGAAAACAAATAAATTTAAGATTTCATTAATTTACAAGTTTTTCCTTGTAAATTCTGACTTGAAAATCTCATAAATTTCACGAGAAAAAAAGTCCAAAAAGATGCTGAGGAAAAAAACAATACAAAGTTTTCCGTTTTTCAGAGCTTAGCTTGAAGATGAAATATGTGGCTTTATTTCCGGATAGGTTTCAAAAAGGTAGAGATTCGGAACCTTTTGGTGACCACAGTTAGGTATTTTTGATGCGACCCGGCTTTCCGAGGTTACGGTAAAAGCGGTTGCGCCGCCAGCCCGGAAATAAGGAGCTCAAAGACACATTTGGGTGTAGAGGACCGCTGCGTCTTTATTTTCCTTTTCCCTCACATAACCTGAAGTTCATTTCTCCTATTCGTCATAGACCTGTCATCGCAGAACACCAATACTATAAGCAGTTTACATCGCCCGCCCACTCCAGCAGATGAAGCGTCCCATTTCAGCATAAAACAATAAAGAAGAATGAAAGGAGTCTGTTATATTAGCATTAGAATGTTGAAAATGCAAAAAGTGCTCCTCTTCAGATGGAAGCATCACACAAACGTAGAGATCTTGTGTTTGATGGAGGAAGAAAGGATTGAAGTGGACATCTGCAGGGATATCGATAAGCTTCATCAGCGACTGCAAGGAATCCTTACAGAGCAACCATCCAATAAATAAAGTATTGATAAATTGAAGAAACAAACATTTAAGCACAGTTATAGATAGATGAATAGATAGATAGATAGATAGATAGATGGTAGATAGATAGATAGATAGATAGATAGATAGATAGATAGATGGGAGTAGATAGATAGATAGATAGATAGATAGATAGATAGATAGATAGATAGATAGATAGATAGATAGATAGATGACTTTATTAATCCCACAATGGGGAAATTTCATTTATCTGTGGCACCAAAAACGACATTCAGAAATAATCTATATAATATAACATCAAAAAAGGACATCACAAATGACATTCATATTAAATAATTAAAAATTGATGTGATCAACTATGAATTATGAATAAACACTCAGCTTACCTGTTCCATTGAGTTTAGTCGGTCTGCTCTGTAAGCTCACTTCCACAATTGTGAGTTTTTTTCTCGTAAACGTACGAGTTTTTTTTCCTTAAATCTATGACTTAAAATCTCGTAATATTACTATTTTATTAATTTTTTGGTTGCCCTAAAACTCAGTCGTAATACTATCATGGTGTTTGACGGTCTTTTAAAAAGAGGTTTGTGATGTTTATCATTGCTACATTTATATTTTTATGAGAAACAGAGTGCAATAAAAGGATCCAGGAAGCCCCATTGTTTGATTCTTAAAGACTTGACTTGTATAAAAGTGTAGTAAACATGTCTTTAGTCAATAACAAAAGTTTACTTCTATACTGTAATGTAACCCAGGTTATGAATGACAGAGGTCAAACAAACATTTCCTGTCTGTCTTTTGCAGTTTTTATTGTAGCTGCTATTTTGGTCCTTCCTTCCATGCAGATCTTCTCAAGAGCTGATGTTTTGGGGGTTTTCTCCCTCCACGTATTCTCTATGGGGTTGAGGTCCAGAGACTAGCCAGGTCACCCCAGAACCTTGAAAAGTTTTTAAATATTCACTCTTTAGTTACCCGGTCGATGTGTTTGAGATAATTGGCATCAACATTTTTCCAGTCGTTCCCAGTGGACTTTTATTATAATTATGCCGTTTTTAGCATAAATCTAAAAACCTGGGTCGTTTTCTTAGACATAGTTTCTGCAGAGTGGCAGGAGTTTTAAGCAGGACTTTTAGGTCAGGGCAACCCCACCCCTCTTCCCTTCCCCATCGCTAAGAGCTCAGAGATTTTAGGCTAAACCAGTGTATTTTCTGTGACATATAAGCTCTTTTTTAACCAGTTCTCTTATCTGCTCCTGATTCACAACAGTTTAAAGAAACACTCAGAAATGTACATTTGAGCTTAATTTTCTCAATATGTGCCCCCCCCCGTCATCAGAAAAATGACACAAGAACCTGTTAAAAACATCGTTTTCTCATAGCTTTTTTTAAAAGGCACAAAATGCACATTTGTGAAAGTTAAACCTTTTTCCCCACTGTATTTGAATACATGGCAAAACAAAACGTTCTGGTTTATCACTAATCATCATACCCATCATGAGTAAGCATTTAAGAAACACGGATAAAATAAATTTTGGGCCAATAAATCCTGCCAGTGCTAAATTAAACCATTGGTTTCATCATTTCCAGCAGGAACTTTTTTTTCTAATAAACCAACAAAGAAATAATAAATAAACCAACAAGGAAGTACACTTGCGACTGGTGGGGCTTTATGCCTCCATACGCATATTTACAAGAATATTGCATACTGCATTACAGTGAAGGTGTGTACTGTTAAAAGAATAAATATCAAATTTCTTGAAAAAGGCCAACAGTCTGTCTCTGCAGGCAATGTCCATTTTTCTTTTCATTTGTTGGAAGGTTTAGAATAAATATTGATTATTGACCACATTACATTTTTTGAGATCATTTCTTCAAATGACATCAGCATTATGGCCATAAAAGAAATCAATAAAATGTCCAACCTCGCATTTATAAGACATGAAAAAAAACTCCCACAGAGAGCAGTCAGCAGAACTCAATAGCTTAAGATGTGATCTCATGCCCCATGTTTCTGAATCTAAAGACTGCTTGTAGTATGCAGCTGCTGTGACACCCTCGTCCTCAATTACAGGAAAATAGTCTTCAAAACATTTGCCATCTGCTCTGTGATGGCCATGGTCATCATGAACCCATTGTCGGCTGTTGGGAATTGACATGAATGGCCTCAGTTTAGGTGCTTTAACATCCTTGACAGTAAATGAGAAAACCATCCCTCCCTCCTCGCATTCCAAACAGGAAGTCCCAAAAAGGAGAAATCCCATAGACGTCTATAGACAAATAAACAGCTATTATGTTGGTCAGAATACCCATTCTTGCTCTGATACGTTTTATTAACTTGTTCTTGCAAATCCTAATTTTTTGCGCAATATATTTTCTGTAGTGCAAGTTAATTAAGTAATAAACTGACCAATCAGATGCTTCAATAATAGTACGTGGCCTTGCATTGAACTTTTAAATCGTTTGATTGACAGATTCTCCCAAGCCTGCTTTCAGAGGATGGGGTGGCCTTCTAACATGCTTACTCCTCATTGGAGAGAGTGGTTACCATATAAATGTAGATGGACCAATCACGGCTTACTGAGGCCATCTGGTTCCAACGTGGCAACATATTGAAGAAAAATGGCGACTGAATTGACTTTATTCAGTTGGAACAGGAGTAAAGCATTTTCTATGGCGGACGTCACAAGTGATTCATCCAGTTATAATATACAGTGTTCCCAGTGTTTTTTGTTTAATTATGACGTTGCCGTTTTAAGACCAAAAAAAACAACAACAAACTGCTGTTTTTAGGCCATAGTTTCTGCAGAGCGGCAGAAGTTCATTAAAAGTTGTGACCGGGACCCTTACTGTAGAGGAACCCCATTCCCCCTTCCTCCCTGTTAAGCTACGTTCTCTCCGCCCTCTGCAACACATATTCAAGCGCCCACTTCCAATAAAGAGCTAAGGGACAAGCGTGTAAGTTAGGGATTCTGATTTGGTAGTGACATTTGGATGGCGTCCCCTTTAATTCATGCCATCGTTTGAAAATTTATCATGGAGGGGAAACCCGTTTTAGCGGTTTGTGTCTGGCTAGTATTCTATGACACCAAGTACATCAGAATAGAGCTGTGAAAGGAAAAACCTGGGGAAGGATTCACTTTCAACTGCAGGTGGTGGACATGCGCAAGTAAACTGTCAACATAGAAAAAGATGCCCCTCCCTGCTTGTCCAGTGTGAACAGCATAGGCTAAACATGCATTCAAGAGAGAGAGATCTCTATTTACACGTTGTTCCACTAGCTTACAGCCCCTCACAGCTCCAATCTAACATTAACAGAGCACCAAAGATGGTGAGCATTGTTGGATCTATCCAGTCCTACAGTTTGGATCCAGATTCCAGCTCAGGCAAGGAAAACAAAGACGCACATTTATCGACTTGTCTGCAAGTGGATGCATCAGAATGGAGCAGGAAGCTTGTGGTCCGCCCAGTGTATTTTAGCTTTCCCATTTACATTTACGTCAAACTTGATTTTTTTTTCTTCTGCTGGCAATTATTTGAATAAAGAAATACTCAGAAATGCAATTTTAACCTTAATTTTCTTTACTTATGTTCTCCATCGTCAGAAAAATGAACGACCTTGGGAGTATTTCAGGCAGGCAACTCGAGCAGTGCGTTTACCTGGTTACTCCTCCCTGCGGGCGGTTCAGTCTAATCAACTCACCTGTTCAGCATCCTACTTAAGTTTCAGGTGTGCGGTCCAATCCCTCTTCTTCCATTTACGCAAGCTCTGCATTCGTCACCCCACTCTCCTCCCCGGCTTCCACCTGTGAGCTCCGTTAGGAGCGGTTTATTACTCGTGTTTTCGGTGGAGATCTTTTTTTTATGTATCTGAACGGAGCCTTATGCCAGACTAAAACTGCACGAGTTGTCTGACTGAAATGCCACAAGAACATGATAAAAACACCAAAAACACTGTTTTCATGGGAGAAAGTCTTCTCTGTGTTACTTTTGCAAGTCACTGCTCTTTTTTCAGTCTTTTAGTGGCAGCTCCAGACTCTAGAATGTCTCTCTTTCTTTCCAGCTTCTGTGTGACGATGCCACTGGGATCAAGTTCAACCCGGTCCTGTACCCCCGGGTGAGTTTATCCTCAGCTTCCACATTGTGGCCCACATTCTGAACAGTTTGAACTCTTCTAACTGTAACATGCACTTTCATTCCAGTTGACCTGAGTCAACTTTTCTGCTTTCTTGGCTCTGCTGGGAGACAAAAAGTTCCTTCAAAGCCAAACAAGCCACAGACACCGCAACTTTTACAGCTACAGAGCCAATAAATATATGCAAACATGCAGTCTTAACTTGATTTTCTTATTCCTATTTGCTGCAGTCGCCATGGCAATGTCATTTTCAAGATGTTACTGCATTTTGCCGTACTAGTTAATGCCGCTTATACCATGGTCCGGGTGAATACTCGATTCTGATTGGCTGCTGGGTGTGCATTAAAAAGTAAAATAATATACCCCAGCGGTAAGAGGTGAACTTTCTCTCTGAACTGATGCTTTATTCAACCCATCGGGACAATCAGCACATATATATCGCTTTATATCGCCGAATCTTGAATTCAGGACTAAAAACTGGTTAATATTTATTTCTTTTGTAAATGAAAATGGTATAAGCGGGTTAATGACCTTCAAAGTGATATTCTATGCTAGGTCTGTACACGTTCTTTTAAGTAAACATTTAAGTGCTCCACGTTTTCGTTCAATCACCTTTTTCTTTTCAGCGCCACACACCTGCTCCCGCTCGTCATTAACTTTTCAATCCCTTCTGGCTTTCAACGGGAAAAATACTCCACTACTGTTTGCGTTTCAACCCTCACAGGCTCCTTACTTCTCCAGCATCTGCCCCTGTCAGTAATCAAATCACACCAGAGAGGACTGATGATACAACCGCCTCTTGAACAGGATGCAGTGAATGTGCTCGTCTTCGTTGGGCTGCTATCTTTCAGCCTGAGCCTTTGCAAAGGAAAATAAAAGAAAACAACGTGTCTTCATTTACGTCCCCTCACTGGGGACCATGGCGACATGTCACATGTCGGCCTTATGGTACACGGGCCTGCCCCTGAGACATACAGGAAAAGAGGAAAACATGTTTTCCCAAAGGCAACAGCAGACGGAATGGGTTACAAGTTAAAGAGTAACTAAAACCATGCAACTGTGTCTTTGTTGACATGCAGGGATCTCGCTTGATAGTTGCTTACGATGAACACGAGGTGAACAACACGTTCAAGTTTGGGGTTATCTATCAGAAGTTTGGACAGGTGAGCAGTGTTCTTTTTGTTTGCTGACCTAAACTTGTGCCTGGATTGAGTTTTTCCCCCCCTTTTTGTGAATATCATTTCTTGTCAGACGTCGGAGGAAGAGTTATTCGGAAACAACGAGGAGACCCCTGCTTTTAAGGAGTTTCTCAGTGTCTTAGGAGATAACATTGAGCTACAGGATTTTAAAGGGTAAGGACAGATAAAGGAAAGAAGGAAGCATGTGACCCTTGCAATTGATTTCAAAGATGGCTCCATTCATTCTGTTTTAACCTGCAATCCCTGCCACACTCACACCACCCTCTGCAACATACGTTCAATGAAAAGTCTATGTGTTCAGGGCTTCCACATTCACTTCTACATTCAAAACTTGAGCGTTCACGCATAGCTGCACAGAATTCTATGACCGTTTTCGGGGTCTGCATACAAAACGCACATCCATTGAAAGTGAATTGAAAGGTAAATAAGGTTGAACTTTGATTTCTTTTTCAATTCCCAGAAGTACAAAGTTGTACCATTTGAACATTGATCATGGAGGAGAAATTAACAACTGATGTTTTTTCCCATCCGAAATTCTATGACACACATGACTTCCTGTCCTTTTCTAGCAATCTTAGATTTGATGTTAAACTATCCTCAGTTTGTTATGTTTTTGTATAAATGTATAACTGCTGATTGTATCGTTTTTTTTTTAATTATTCTTGCTTTGATTGCTTGAGGTAAACCATTTCAAATCAAATCGAATCACAAAAATTAAACAGTCTTTAATATATCAGAATAGAGCTGTGGAAGAAAAAACTTGGAGAAGGATTCATGAGATTTGCACCGCTTCAACATTTCACACCAAGACTCGTCCAACTGTAGGTGGTGGACATGCGCTAGTAAACAGTAGAAGAAGCCCCTCCCTGCTTGTCCAGTGTGAACACTGTGGGCCAAACATGGCTTCAGAAATGCCCTATTAGCATGTTCTTGCATGTGCGTTACTGGTCTGGTGTGTCCACATTTTACATGTCCACCACATTGACATGGAAGCAGAGGCCAGAACAGTTTTCTGTATCAAGCTGTACTTAACAATACTCAGCATCAGGCGCCCTTTATGGGAAAATGCATGCAAAGTAAAAAAAAAAAAGAAACATGTTATACTGTGGCACATGGAAGCAGAGGACTTGTGCTTTGATGATGTTCCAGGTTCCGTGGAGGTCTGGACGTGTCTCACGGGCAGACAGGGTCCGAATCCATCTACACGGTCTTCAGACAGAGAGAGATTATGTTCCATGTGTCCACTAAGCTGCCCTTCACAGAGGGCGACGTTCAGCAGGTATCAGGCTGTAATGCTCATTTTATTGCTGTCACACTGGCTGTGAAAGCCTGGCTTTGGTTAGGAAGACTTCTAAAAAAAACCTAAATCTGTTTGAAATGTGCCATGCTGTTTGACAAATACTGAACATTTTTATCATGTAAGCTATGGTGGGATGCTACAATGCTTGTTTACAAGTCACTAAAATTGAAGCTACAAAGATCCCTCTGAGGAATACTGAGGTCAGACTGCATATTTAAAAACCAAACTGATGGATGGATGGAGGGAGGGAGGGAGGGAGGGAGGGAGGGATGGATGGATGGATTGATGGATGTATGATGGATGGATGATGGATGGATGATGAATGGATGATGGATGGAGGGAGGGAGGGAGGGAGGGAGGGATGGAGGGATGGCATCCAAATCCTAAAGAACATTATAAAGGTTTATATTTGCAATATTTGTAAAAAATAATTTTTAACCTTTTTTTTCATGCAACAGAATAAACTGAATTCTGCAGAAAACAAAGAAATCATCTGAATATTTATGATCCATCTGTTGGCTGCAGCTCCAAAGGAAACGGCACATAGGAAATGACATTGTGGCCGC
Organism: Oryzias sinensis; assembly: GCA_037389245.1. Classification (NCBI taxonomy): domain Eukaryota; kingdom Metazoa; phylum Chordata; class Actinopteri; order Beloniformes; family Adrianichthyidae; genus Oryzias; species Oryzias sinensis. Next base: position 25,902,334 of record CM074488.1, read on the forward strand.
CGTCTTCCAAGAAGAATCCACGCCGTTTGTTCCAGACATGATTGCCTCCAACTTCCTGCATGCATATGTTCTGGTGCAGGCGGAGAACCCCTGCACAGAGCACACAACTTACAAGGTATACACACTGCTCTGATGTCATGCATCCACTCTGCATGCACAATTACAACAGAAGGTGTGTGATTGAATTAAAATAAAATAAAAAGCTATGTTTAACTTGAAGTAAGCCCTGAAAAGAGATTGAAATGACGGACAGCTCTGGAGGACTGAAAGGTTTGAATAAAGTTGTGTTGCTTTGCTTCAACGCGTTTATGTGTCCCCAGGTGTCTGTCACTGCCAGGGAAGACGTTCCCTCTTTTGGACCTCCGCTCCCAAACCCACCAGTCTTCAAGAAGGTGAGGGACAGATGGAACAGCATCTCACAATGTCAATCTTGATCTTTTAGTTTTTTGTTGTTTTTTTTTTTTTAGATTAAACTTAAAAATGCTTTTAATTAAAAAAAAAGAAGTGGTTTCGATTGACAAGCCTTGACTTGAAGAAATATAAATGAATTTAATCAATGTTACCACTTCGTAGAATTATTTTAAGATATTTAGACCATATAAATTTAGCCTTTTGAATTGGGTAAACGGGTGAATAAACACGAATCGTTATCCTTCCTCTGCTGTGCTGAAAGACCCACTGTTATGAAAATGATGTTTTGGGTGTTTTTAACATCTTTTTGTGGCATTTTTTTCTGACAATGACGAGGACACATATTAAGAAAATAAAGTTCAAAATAGCATTTCTGAATTCAAATTGTTGTAATTCACGAGCAGACGAAAAAAGGCCGTTGGAAAAAAAAGAGTGCAATGGTGCTGCAGAAAACCCGATGGGCTCCAATATTGTAATGTTAGGTCAGGGGTGTGAAGGGCTGTTAGCTAGCGGGAGAGCGTGTAAAAAATATGGGTGACAGGAAGGGGGGTGGGGTTGCTCTGCACCAACACTCACACAGCTAAAAACGGCATAATTATAATCAAAAGAGCTCCTTTACATAAGATCAATGATGATCGGAGTGGGACTTTAAGGATCGTCAGATTGTTTGTCCATTTTTTTGTCTTTTAACCATCAGTGTTACCAAAATCTGCCCCACACCCACAAGGACAATCATTTGGCTTCCTCCCCCTAATAAAGCTTTTCCTCTTGATTTTAATGTTATTTTACATGTAAACGACGTTTCCACCACGACTGTGCAGCTTTTAGATTGCTGGAAAATACTTTGATGACGTTTTTATGACTCGTTTTGTCCCTTAACAGAGTTTGCAGAACCAAAACTGTGCAGAAATGGAGCTTTTGGGAGCTTTAATCCAAACTTCCCAAGCAGATTTGAACATCAATAACGCATTTAGAAGGCTCATTGCTCCACTTGCTGGGGTGTGAGTGTCATTAGAAAACTGAGAAGCCTGAAAATATGATGCAATAAAACAACAGTTTTCCAGCTGAAAAAGAATATGACGCATTGGCCTGTCATCTGCCATTAAACAGAGCCTGCTCATAAATATAGAAATGGAAATATTCATGTTGGAAATTAATCAGAAAATAACTTTATCCAAGCTGAAAGTCCAAGGTGGCTCTAGCAGTGAATTTTAAATATTTTGTCTACAATTTTTTTGTTTCATTTTAAATGTAGGAAATGATCCAAGTCAAATAAAAATACACTTTTTTTGGAAAATCAAATGATTACAAAACAAGACATTCGTTTTTTTTTTACAAAAAATGTTGCAAACCAAATAAATGACCTGAACTAAAAGCCTGAATTACATTTTAGAAATAGACAGAAACGGAGGGAAAAGCAGTGTTATTTTTAATTAGTTGTGTTATAATTCATCCCCAGTCACAATGTGGTGCACGGCTCATCTCTGTGATGCAGTTAAAGGTCACTCTTGCTGACTGTACTGTCTTCTGTGTCTCTGCCTCCACCCCTCTTCAGGGTCCTGAGTTCAGAGACTTCCTGCTGACAAAGCTGATCAATGCTGAGAACGCCTGCTACAAATCGGACAAATTTGCCAAACTGGAGGTGATGCACTTTTCAGCGAGACGCCCACATCGCGTCTTGTACTCACTCATCAGTACCATCAATCGACCCGTTTCTAAACGTGTGAATGGCTTGCAGGGCCGCACGCGGGCGGCGCTGCTGGACAACCTTCACGACGAGCTGCACAGGCAGAGTCAGGCCATGCTGGGTTTGGGCCAGGTGGGGGAGGAGGACAAGCTGGAGAACGGCGGGCACGGCGGCCTGCTTGAATCCTTTAAGGTGAACAAAATAAAAAAAAACTCTCACGGAAGCTCACCTGGCAAAATTTTGGCGGCTCTCTGACATTTTGTGCTAAACCTTTCTGCTACTTTGCTTGAAGATATGATCTACATGCTGAGGAGCTTATGATAAAAAAAGCAATCCTCCATCCCTTATTTGTTTAGATCTCTTAATATTCTTTATAATCGCTTACTGGATTTCCAAAATTCAAGTTAAAGTGAACAAACATTCATACTTTTAGTGTCTGGAGATGATGAAATGATGCACTGATTTGGTCATTTTGCTTGTTGCAGGTTTTATGGACAGCTGCTTTTCACTTTCTGCACTCAGTCCCAGGGGGCGCTTTTGTCATTGTCTTAATAGCCGTTTCCGGTTTTCATTTTTCTCTATTACTGTAAAGGAAAGATGTGACATTCAGTCACTACCTATTTTCCCTTTCTTTGAGAACTGCGCCCTCCAGTGGTGTTTTATGGTAGTGATTTTCACAGATTGGGCCAGCATTCTTTTTTAAGTCCTTAAAAAAAAAATAGAAGAAAAAGTATATACGTTAACAAATCCTAATGCGTGTCCCACCCCACATGTTTTTCATGCTCTTCCTACCCTCACCCGGCAGAGAGCCATGCGCGTCAGGAGCCACTCCATGGAGACCATGGTGGGGTCTCAGCGCCACCGGAGCCCCGGGGTAGGAGGCGGAGTTCCAGCCAGCCTGAGTGGTGGAGGGCTACCTCAAAGCACCAGTGAATGCACCAAGAGCACATTCACTGTGAGTACAATGATTCCAAAACTTTCTGAAAGTGTTTCATTTACACTCAACTCTTTTAAAGTCCGCCTCCAATCATCTGTTGTAAACATGATGATGCCGCTTTTAGCCAAAAGCTTGTGCTGTTTTTCTAGGACATAGCTTCAATGAACAGGAGTTCATTAAAAATTGACCTCTGAATTGTTTGAGGCAACCCTGCCCCACTTCCTGTCACCCATAACAGACAGCTCTCCTGCTAGCTTACAGCCCTTTCCAATCGTAACAAAAATGGTGAGCAGTATTGGAGATATCCAGCTGTACAGTTTGGATCCAGATTCCAGCTCAAACGAGGAAAATGAAGATGTTTATGGATCTGTTTGCCTGCGAGTGGTGCATCAGAATGGAGCAGAGCAGGGAGCTGTTTTTCCAACAGCATTTTTTGCACTGCAACAATTTGAATAAAAAAATACTCATCATCTCTGTCATCAGGAAATGCCCCCAAGACATGTTAAAAACACCAAAAACAGGATTTTCATCAGATTGGGAGCAACATAAATATCCACGCATTATTTTTTGTCAGATTTTAAATCTTGTTGACGTGATCTTTTTTCTGCATCTTTCAAGCTCTGATATATTAATGGTTTATTCTGTAATGTGCAAAATTCAGCCTCCTACTATGTCTGCCAAATCACCACTCAAGAGTCCTGTGAAGCGGCGCTCAGGCCTCTTCCCTCGTCTCCACTCCAGCACAGAAAGCCCTGCAGACAGGCACTCGCGCATGTAGGTGATCCACACCTGCTGCCATCCCAGTTGATTCTGAGCTAGGATTGATGCGTCTGTGCCTTTCATCTGCAGTGACCAAAAACCTGCCGAGTTCTACCCGGCCTCGCAGGAAGTCAGGTCAGAGACGTCATCCAATCCGAGCTCCCCCGAAATCTGTCCCAACAGAGAAAAGTGAGGCAGCCGTTGCTCCGAAGACGCTTTTAAGAAAAGCCGATTTAAGAAAAAAATTACTTTTTCTCCATGCCTTTTATCTTTGAAATAAACAGGCCTTTCATGAAGGTGAGGGAATCCACCAGCAGCTGCAGACCAAACATCTCCCGCTCCTCCTCGAGCACCAGCAGCTTCAGCAGCACCACAGGAGAAACAGAAGCTCTGGAGGAGCTGGAGTCTGTAAGTAGTGGAAGTGGCAAATACAAAAAAGTTTTACAAACCTAATAATATATGCTTTATGGAAAAAACAAACAGAAAAACCAAGGAATGTAGTTAAAAATGTATTTGTCCAAAGCTTTTGTAAATAAAATGAAGAAATACACATGGGAAAAATGTCCCCTAAACAAGCTAAAAACATAAAGTAAGACTTTTTTTGCCTTTGTATAGGGAAAAGATCTGCCAATAAAACTACTCTTAATTGTCTTGGTAATATTTCTTAAAGTGAATGTTGATGTCCTACCCTTAAAAGACTAAACTTAATCTTAAAATGAGCAATAAATAGTGTATTTAGATCTAGAGGTCTGGCTTTTGGAAACATTCCCTTGAAATGGGCATGAAAATTTACAAAGAAAAACAACTTTTTTAAAATTAAATGCAATACACTTCCACATATTTACACATTGTCCCCAAATATATCCTATTTTAAGCATTACAACAGTCTCCTATTTCTAGTCTATAATCATCTTAAAATAAGATATTTCAAAATAAATTTGTCTAAAAAAGTCTTTTGAAATAAAACTGTCCAATTTTCTGAGATCACAAATGTCCTTTAAGTTATGCAATGTTAAGCTAGCGAAGTAAGAAGCTTTTTGTGATGGAAGATGATTAAAAAAAAAGATTTTTGTTTTAGTCCCAAACTGATAGTACGGCAGGAGGATGGGGGAGTACCCAGGCGCAGAGAGGATGAGGCAGGAGTTCCAGGTGGAGAAGGATTTTAATAACTTAAACCAGAAACCAAAAACCACTGCAATGCAGGAAAACCAAAACTCGAAACACTAGAATCTCCATAAACAGCAAAACTACAAACTATGGACGAGCACAGGAGGAAGGGAAGGACAGGACTTAAATACAAGCAAGACAACGAGACACAGGTGGAAACCATCAGGACAGAGGAGACCCAAAGTAAAACTCACAACCAAGGTCTAACACAGGAACCTTTCAAAATAAAACAGGAAGTGAACTGAAAACATGCCAGAACAAAAGGAAACAAAACACAAAGGCAAAGAACAGAAACCGTAACAGATAGGAGGAAACTTAAATGCTTCATCTACTGAATGGACATTGAAACACCTTGTCTGGAAGTTTCTTGATAGTTTGAAAGTTAGAAAAAAATCTTTATAGTAGAAAGAAGAAAGAAGTACAATCAGTTGTTTGTGCAGCAAGTCCTTTTACTTAACAAGGAGTTCCACGCAAGCATTTAAAAAGGGAAAAATGTTAGAATTACTGGGACTTCTAACTGAATGTTCTACAACCAGGTTGTAGGATTTTCTTTTCTAAGCCTAGGATTTGTATTTTTGAGTTTTTATGTACCTAACTGCTGTTCATTTTGATTACAGACAAAAGAAAACTAGTGAAATGTGTGTTTTACAACTAAATGGGAACAAAATCAGATTACAATCTCAGAACAAGTTGAATCTAAATCTACATTTTTGTTTCCAAAATTCAACATTTACTTACAATTGAACCAAAAACAATTTGTTTTGTTTTTTTAGTCTTAATACAAGTTTTTTGTTGTCAAGAGTCTGAAGCAAAATGTTTTTGAGTCATTTTAATCATAATTTCCTTATTTCTAGAGCTTAGCTCTAAATGAGACAAAAAATCTCAACTGTCCTGATTTTTAGAAAAGCTTCCAAATGAGTAGACCAAAGAAAAATTACAACACCTTGAATCCTGGTCAAACATCCTGAATGTCTGAAAACGGAAATGATCTGGAGGATCCTAAAGGTTTACTTGCAGCAGCTAATCATCAATCCTGCTGGTTTTAGACACCTTTCTTACTGAAACAAACATGTTGCTCCGCTATAGAAAGATTTTAACCAGAATCGCGTCAAGAAGCTCTTCAAAACTCTGATTTGTTTTATATTATCACTCCATAATTGAACTCTGTAGGATGAGCAGGTCTTTCAGCATCCATCCATAGTTTTTAACTAATTGAACATAAGTTACAAAACTAAATTCCTTTTTTATTCATTTTCAATAATCATTTGTCGACAGGAAGTTGAAAAGCAGCTTCTGTTTTTTAAACCTGCTTATTTCCTTTCGGGGTCACGGCTTTGCTGGAGCCTATCCCAACTACTGTCAGACCACAGAGAGACATAGAATCCCACACATTCAGATTGGAACAATTTAGAGTCCAGTTGCAAAATAACAGTAGCAAACATGAATTTACTGTCTTAGTAAAGGATTCTGACCTTTCTGTTGGCTCTCCAGGCCGCCCTTCACAGTTTCACAGCTTCCTCTTCAGCCTTCAGCCCCACTCTGAGTGTGGACAGCCAGGGATGCAGCACACCTGTCATCATGTGCCGCAGTCCAACAGGTAACCAACCTCCAGTTTGTGGAGTGTTTGCAACAAACCAAATCTTTTTGATCAACAGCAAAACTTTATTTGTTTTGTTAATAATATCTCTTCACAGATGGGAAAAGTAAAACTTCACCCAGGTCCCACTTGAAATTCCGCTTTGACAAAATGAGCCACTCATCTGCAACTGTGAGTTTAAAAAAAATGGCTGTTTTACATCAGCCACCGTTTGTCCTAAAATGCAGCAGATCCTAAATAAATGTTTAAAAAAAAACGGGGCAGAGGGAACCTTAGCTGTGTGTGTCTGTCCACCTGTTGTCTTTACTTTTATTATTACATGTATTTATTTCAAACTGAGAAAACACAAAATAAATGTCATAAACAGAAGGACGATGAATAAAAATGTTTAAAGCTTAAAAAATGGGCTTTGGATGATGATGAACAATCTATGGAGCCCCTTTTTTCAATCCAAACTTAAATTTATACAGAAAATATTTTAACATTAAAGCAGAAAAAGAAACACACACTGACATCAAACAATTGTGAAAAAAGCATAAAGAATCTCATTGTCTCACTTTTATTTATTTTTATAACCCTTTCTATTTGCTTTGAATTTTTATGATGGACTGAACGTTTTTATCGTCTTCCCTGCAGTCATTCCATATCTGCCCCCCCCCCCCCCCCCTTGTGGAGATGCAGTGACGTTTGGCCTTTAGCCTCACATTTGATCCTCTCAGACTGTATTTATTATTCCTGATAGTCTCACTCAATCCTCTTTTTATCTATTTTAAAAGTCTTTTCATTGTGATTTTTAGTTGTGGGCGGGGCTATTGGTGCAAAGCAACCCCCTCCCCATTGCTGCTCTCCCACTACCTTACAGCCCCCTAACAATTCCAAGCTAACCTTAGCCGTGCAACAAAAATGGTGAGCAATATCTATCTAGTCGTACAGTTTAGATCCAGATTTCAGCTCAGGCAAGGACAACAAAGACGTTCATGGATCTATTTGTCTGCAAGTGGATAAGAATGGAGCAGAGCAGGGAGCTTGTGCCCCGCCCAGTGTATTCATTTCTCAAATACCATCTTTTTCAAACTGAATCTTTTAGTCTGCTCCTGATTCACAACAATTTTAACAAAAAAGATACTCAGAGATGCAATTTGGGGCTTAATTTTCTTCATCTTTGTCCTCATTCATAAGAAAAATGCCACAAGAACCCTCAAAAAAGACCTGCCATCACATCCTTTTTACTGTTCTAATAGAATGCGATTGCATTCATTGAGTCTCTCTCTCTGTTTTCTTCTCTCTTTCAGACTGAGTAACTTCCTGGAAAGGAAAGAAACAAAAATCCCGGACTTGCACAATTAAAAGTGGAACCGGAGGAGCGGAAGTGAATCATGATAATCACAGTTCAACCACTTCCTTCTAGAATGAATCTGGCTAGTAACTCCAACAGAGACCTGCCCCTAATACTGTGAGAGTAAGATGACGAGACACAGCTGACTTTCTCAGCAAACTGTGAGCTGCTGGAATGACTCAATACTTTGCTGCATTACAGAAGTTAACTGTTCTCACCACAGAAGGCGTTGGCATGGTGGTAGGACTGTGAGCACAGGCTGAGCCAGGCTCCGCCTCAGCCTTGACAGAAACATCTTTGAGCATAAAGACATAAAAACCTTGATGGCCGAACTGTTAGTCTTTGTATTGTCGAATGTTGAGTTTCAATTCCCTTTCACATTTAGTCCCAGAATGGTAGGTTTTGGATAGAGGCACACACCATAAAACTTCAGATCCAGTTGACCTCTGAAGCCTCAAAGGTTGCAACCATTGACTGGATTGGTAGAACTGGACTGACACTTCGTCGCCCATAGAAAAGGCTTTACTTCTTTGCTCTAACAAAATTGTCGCTACTTGATCGGTACCCTTTATGGGCAAACCTTACATCACTTCCTCTTGTTGCCAACATTGCAAAAGTGAAGTCATTTTAAATTAGATTAGCTCTCCTAACTTGTAAATTTTGCACATTTGTTGTTTGAAACTTGTACTTCATTAAAAAAGAAAGAAAAAAAGATTAGCTTCCAGTAGCATTTTGCAACAGTTTTGCCTCCTTTACGACTGTCCAAGCCCTTTAAACACATCCTTCTACTGCAGATAACTCTGTGTTGAAAACAAACGTATGTTTTCCTCAACTACAGAGAGCTTCCCCCAACTGATTTACAGCCTCCTGACTGTGTTAACACAGTTGATACATTTGCAGTAAACGGCGGTACTTAGACTCACCGCTTACATTTCCAGACCGCAAAAAACACAAACTGCTGCTTCAAAATAAATTGACAAATAGTTTTCATTCATAAAACTAACACTGACCTACTTTGGTTTAGAAAGAAAAAGAGAGAAAGAGAAGAAAAGTGCTCCAATGATAAAGGTAGGCCGGCAGTGTCTGAAATTAACAGTCGCTGGGCACGAAATGCCTTTGGCATTAAAAGTTTAAGGACCATTTGCGACACGGCAAATAGAGGTTGGCATCAAATTAGGCTAGTCTTGTTAATTAGCTTATTGGTGGAGTTCATCCATGCCGTTCAGATGCGTGCTGTGAACTGACATATACTAAGTCTTTAATGTCAATTAAACTATTTAAATTGAACTCATATAGTTAATAAGGTAACAAAAATAATATATTTTGTTCTTGTATATGTGTATGTGTAGGCTTTGTGTGTGTGTTTGTGTAGGGGAGTGTGTGTGTAGGGGAGTGTGTGTGTAGGGGAGTGTTGCAGTGTTTCGCCCCGAGGTGCCAAACTAACCATTACCGCCTCTGAGCAAAGTTTCGAACGTTGGGGCCAGCGGGCACCACATGCCTTTATTGAGGCATCTGATTGGTCCGTTTAAAACTTGAATAACTTGAACTGCAGGAAGAATATCATGAAAAACAATTGGACTGGCAGGAACGCGTTAAAAACAGGTGGCAGAGGCAGGACGTTTTTTCTGACAGATACAATGACTGAGTAATAGCTGTTTAATTCTCTATAGAAGTCTATGGGATTTTGACTGTTACTTCCTGTTTTGGATGTAAAGGGGGGAGGGGTTGCTCAGTCCAGTTCTCTTGTACGCTCAATGGTTGCAACACTTCGTAGGTCCATGTCAATGTGTGGAAACTAAACCTGTTCTTTGCATTTCCCACTTTCCCTCTGTGGTTAGCTGCTGCATTGCCTTGCGACTCAAACACACCCACAGTGTCCGTCTGTTGAAGTAACCTCAAAGCTGCACTTAGTGAAATGAAACCCTGCTCACTCTGAACACAGTGGGAGACACCGCCGTCACATTTTCGCTCGTTCCAGCCAAAGCTGCGCCTTACAATCTGTCTTCAGCCCTTTTTCTCTTGTGTTGTGTGCGGGTCTTTCCCAGCATCCCTCACGGCGCGAGAGGATGACCCTCTGATGGATCTGGTTACAGCACCGTGGTGGGTGGCCAACTGACACCCACAGCCGCTGCTGAAAAGATTTCACCTGCTTGTACCTTCATTGAAGCTTGCTAGCTGGATGTATCAGTGTGTTTAGTCAGTGTGTGTGTGTGTGGGGGTTCCTTTTCTTTCTTTTTTTTTTGCAGAACTACTTTGAATGTGAATTTTTGTAATCAATACAGAGCCAGATGTTTTCTCTTGCCATTTTCAAAGTGGACCTATGTTTTTAGCAAAAGTGCTGTCTCACCTCCAGAAGAGAAAATCTTCCATTTGAAGAAGTATGTATTTTTGAAGAGATAGTGGCCAAAGGTTTGTGGTTCAAACTCAACTTTTTTTTCATAATTACTTCTGTTCGGTTCCTGTTCTGTATTTGACAGTTCAATTCTCACTTCCTTTGGTACTCTTGACTTTTCCTTATTTAGATGACTGATGCAAAACTTATGCAGTTGGAAAATACAGATCTTGATTTTGCTCAAATATTGCTTGATTATTTTTTATTTATTTTGTCTTTATGGATATTTAAAAAATATATATATTTTGGCTCCCCCCCTTTTTTTTTCTTCTCGCTTCACCTTTGTCAAAGTTGCCCCCTTAATTGTTTAAACTGGGTGGGATTTGAGTGCTGTCTGCTGCAGAAATACACTAAGCACTCCCAACTATACACCACTTCCCATTCCCTTTTAAATTCTCTTAAAAAGCAATTTGAACAGGTTAAAAAAAGAAATCAAGCCTCTTAAAGCAGCACAAAAAAAACTTAAAAAAACACAATAATAAGGATTCACAGAGATGTTTCCTAATGTGACCAACAGAAACACAAACAAACACCCGGTACATGTTTGTAATCTTTGTAAACTTACAAAAAGCTTCATAACTAAAGTACAAAATACTGTAAGTTGTTCATAGAATTCTATCTGAGACAAAACAGTTTTTTCTTTACTTTGTATGAAAATGGAAACATTAATGGACAAAGATCATCAGATAATGAAAAACAGTGATGAGCTGGAAGATTCTATGCTTTTTTTTCTTTGTTTTGTTTGTTTTTTGCAGGAATTGCCAAAAGTTGTCTGCAGCAATTTCTTTGATGCTTAATTTATTGGAGATGAACTTCTTTTGCATTGATGTCATGTACAAATGTCTCTGCAGAGTACGCAAACTAAGTCGAATAAATACAAGGAATATATTAATTTAAGAGATGTCTAAGCATATATATGTATATTTGGTTATGTAATGTGCCACTAAGAATTTATTCTAAAATAAAATGTTGTATTTTGTGTCATTTTCTTTTGTTGTACGCGTTTCAATATCTAATGCTGAATGAGGCTTTTGTTGTGCTTATAACAGTTTTTCAAAATGCCTCCGAGTCCAGAATTTAAAAAATAAAAGTAAAAATCGTTCATGGACAGTTCCTCATCTCCATTTGAAGTGGGCTGCAGTCAATAGGACCTGAGGGACGAGTACACAGTGGACTCAGTGGGACCTCTCACACCTCGCTGTGATCCTTTTGCATCCTGGCAGATGTCTGCATACACCAGCTGTAACGTCAGGATTTAAGAAAAAAGACAAAATTACTCAAAAAGACAACATTTAGCACTTAAAAAAAAATATGACACGTGTATGATTAAAACCCACCTCAATCTTTTGCTCAGATTTAGGGGCTGAAAAATAAAACATGAAGGTGAAAAGTTGTTGGCACATTTTTTGAACTGACATTTAAAGTGACACTGACTGAAAATTCAACAGGATACCTTGGAAAGCTGGAGAACTGCATTTCTGTGGAAGAGACTGTCGAGCCGGAGGCTGCGGAGCCTCGTGGGGTCGATTTTTGGTCACTGCGGCATAAATGACCGGCATCCTGTGTTGAGGCTGAGGTTTGACCTTTGAACTCAGACATCGAGCCAACCCCAAAATGACTGGCAAACAAAGGGAAGCGCCAGCCAAAACACAATACCTGTGCAAGTCCTTTCTCTGAGTGGGAACCGCTGAAAGGGAGGACAAAAAATAAATACTGAATATTCTGGATGAATATGTTCCCTTTTTCTCAGTGTTACACTGTTTACCTCGTGTGATGTTCACATATGTCCAATGTCCAAGTTCGGTGCTGCCATCACCCCACTCCACACTGCACCGATAGGCCCCCATGTCTGCTGCTTTGACTCTTCGGACTTCTAGAAGAAGTTGGATCTCACTCGCTGTAGGCGTTTTCACCATCAAACGGTGTCTCTGGTTTTCTGTAACAATGCTGCTGTTCGAGTCCATGGACTTCTCCCACTTCCATTTGCCTGTCCAGGTGACTTCACAGTGTTGGACAACGCAGGACAAACTCAACGTGTGTCCCTCAGACACGAAAATGGAACCGCGTTTCGCCAGAACAGCAGGTGTGCACGCCTCAGCAGAGACACCTGAAAAAGACGGTTTTCCTGCAGCTCATGGATGTGATCAGAGATTCCACTTACCACAAGGATTAGTACCAGCAAATAAAAGTCTTTTTTGATAGCGACAGATGGATGCCGTCCTTTTTAATTCACAGAAGTGCCAACCGTGGAGGAAAAACTAATAATTGTTGTTTTTGCCCGGCCGGAAGTGTATGACACCAAGTCTTTCATACATCAGAATAGAGCTGAGAAAGAAAAGAAACCTGGAGACAGATTCACCAGATTTCACTGCTTGGACATTTCACATGAAGCCTCTTCCAACTATAGGTGGTGGACATGCGCTGGTATTATTAGTAGCGACAGTAAACGCCATATGCTAAACGCGCATTTAACACGCATTCAACACTTTGAGCGTGTTACTGACAATCTCCACATGCTAGATGTGAACGTAGCATCATTCATGTTATGTTATGTTATGCTGCTAATAAATTCAATTCTATTCAATTCAATTTTATTTGTATAGCCCAGAATTATTCACGCCTGAATAAAGTTGCTCCAACAGTGGATTCACCTTATTATATTGAGAAAATACCTCTTTTAGTGATCACTTTTCTTGTTTTTCTGTAATTATTCATCTCACCTTAGGCTGAAGTTGGCATCCGCTTTTGTAGTTTACACTTTGACAGGTGTGGGTTCAGGGAAAGTCTGCTGTATATCATAATTTCATAGTTTCTATTGAAAATCTAATGTACAAATACAGTTTAAACAAGCTGCAGACGTTTGAAAGAGCTTGCAGATAAGGTTTACCTCCAGAATTTGAGGGAAACTGGAAACTAAAGAAAAATGAAGAGAAAAATCAGACGCTAACTTCTGCCTCGTACCAGCCGGTCCATGAAAATATTGTCTGAGATTAAACGGGTCTGTAACCTGAAAACAGTCGGGAACCTCTGATTTAATCTACTAACAAATTATGCTAAAAACTGTTATCTAGTTTAACTTGAATGCAAAACATTTACATACGTTTATATCAAATTCTGATCAAGAGTTATTAACACATTAAAGTTAAAGGATGGATTTCTTTACAAAAATAATTCTGACCAGAAGTTTCCATATTGATTCAAGTTAAATGTATGCATTAATGTCAATATACAGACAATGTATGCCTTTAACAGGCAGCAGACATACAAAGATACATTCAGAGTATTATTATTGTAAAGCAAATAAGTTCAAAGAGCAGCAAAGATTGTGGTAAAAACGATTGCACATAACTGTTTGACCTTGTTTAGTCTAAAGTGGACGTGTTCCTCAAAAACAACACCAAAAAAGTCCTTTGCATCAGGAATGTGAGGTTGATCTGATCAGACCAAAGAATTCACTTACCAAGATAAAAGACGCACGCACAGCTCACAGCACTGAGGAAAAGCGAAGACATTTCTGCTCCTAAGTCTCCGTTCTACTTTCCCAAAAAAACAGAAGACACAAGCCTGCTTGTAAAAAAGAATTAAAAAATGCAGACACAGAAAAAGAGTCGGAAAAATGAGGATTTCTCTGAGAAGGATGTCTGGATTTGAAGTTGTTGTCTGTTTGCCTCACTTTCTTTTCCCTCTTCACCCTTTAGGCTGCCTGCTGCTCATTTCCAAAACAGGTGAAGGAAGGAAGTAAGGAAGGAAGTAACTCATGATCCATTTCTCCTCCCACCACTCCAAACTCACACTCTCTAGTAAACGTACAAACACACACACACACACACACACACACACACACACACACACACACACACACACACACACACACACACACACACACACACACACACACACAACCACACACACACACACACACACACACACACACACACACACACACACACACACACACACAGGAAATTACAGGAAAGCATTACAGGAAAGCAACCACCTCACATATCAGCAATGTGGAGTCGGATCAGGAAGGAAGAAACAATTAGGATCATTTTATGTCAAATATTGGTTATCTCAAAAACAAATATGTAACTTCATTGCACATCTCCATGTTGAAAATCAAAGAAGGCATCAACGTTGATGATAAGAAGCTTATATGTTGTAGAGCCTTCAGAACTTGTCTTATAGATATCATAGAAGGAAAAGCCAGAGTTAAAGTTCTCCAAAATTGTATTATTGTAATAACTTCTAATTTAAATCTGTATTCGATTATCAGTGGACCCAGTCAGATGTGGCTTGAGTGTAAACATTGCATACTGATCACATTTAAAGGACTAATTAAAACTTTTTTCATACAATCCTCCCACGGCTATTGAAAAAATATATATATAAAAAATTGCAATATATAAGGTGCGCTATCCTTGGCACTTTAACATTGGGAGTTTGGTCATCTAGACCCACTAGACAGTGCTCTGAACCTTTTTTCTTCAATGATTTGTGATCTTCACTGGTGTCCATGGATTACATGAAATCTTTCCACCTTTATCCACCTTTGTCATGGTAGGGGAGCACGTAAATGTAAGGGGGGGTCATGGCACAAGGGTTAAAAATACATTACAGTTTTATAATAAAAGTGGTTTTTGGCTCTGTAGTTTAGTTTAGTTTTTCAGTGATGTTTTTGCTCACGTTTTGAGCTGTCTCCTGTCAATCCCACGAAGTTCAGGTTGCTCATCTTCTGTTTTCATTTCCTATAATGACCCCCAGTGTCATGAAGTGTCTGGTTTTCAGTTCTTCATTGTCAGCTCATCTGCTCTGTCAACGTTTTGTTTCTCCATGGGTTTTGTGATGTTTACCTCAATTTATGAAAGGTTCACATTTCTGGTCTCCTGCATAGTCGACCCAACACCATCAGTTACTGACAAGTTTGGAAAATATGTTTCATGGTTCTGTTTGTGGAGTTTCATTTCCAAACGTTGTCTGTTAAAATTGCTCAACAATTGTTTTAGATGTAGTTTGCATGTATTTGTTGTATTGTTCTTGTCCATGCAGGGACTATTAATACTCTAAAAACAAAATTGCAAAATGGAAAATCATGCAGAATTTCAGGAATTAAATTTATTTTTAATTCAATTTTATTCATATAGCGCCATTTTAGAACATAGTTGTCTCAATGGGCTTCATACCCATAATTGTATAAGAACACTCAATTAGTCATAAAATATAAAAGGTAATTGCTAAACCACACTTAAAAGACTAAGATAAACTGAACATCCCTGCCCTTAGATCCTCCTTCTCAGTAAAGAAAAACTCCTTCCTATTCCAGGAAGAGGACAGTTATTAACAAAGACAAAAAAAAAATGTTTTGTGAATTGCTAATTTAGGTTTACAAATGGCAAACGTGTGGAAAAGTAAGAGTTTCTCTCATGATCGAACACAACAAAGTTAAGTTTAACAAAGAAAATAAACACGCCTAGTCAGCATTATATTCATCTGCATGATCAAAATTGTTAAGACATGTCAGATTTTTCAGACTGCAGGTTTCTAAAAGTTCAGTCAAAACAGCCTTTAGAAGTAAGGGATCTGAAAAAAAAAAACTAAATCAGATTAATGTGAACATGCAATCAGATTTTTAGAAACCATGATGTGGTAATCATATTGAAAATAAGGTATCTTTATTATGTAAGGGATTAACACACAAGCCTGTTTAAATTATTAATTGAATGGACAGCCTTGTATTCTTTAGACTTGTGGATGTCTAAATAAAAACAGATTCAGCTGGATGATCCACTATCTGATACCGATGAACAGTGTTTGATCATTCTAGCTCATTTTTCAATGAAAAAACTGCTTTCAATTAAAAAACTAAACAAAAACAAACCCAGAGTGGATTCAGTTGACAAATCTACAGTACTTTAAAATGTCAGCCTGAACAAAGCAACCTTGAACTTTTGTGATTAGGCTTAGTAAGAAAAACAGAGCACCTGATAAGTTTAGCAAGCTGATAACCTCTGACGTCACCCACGGGAAGTTCAAATGACCAGCCGGCCATGTGCAGCGCCGCAGGCGGGAACCCAGCGACACCACAGCAAGGTGGCACAATGAGACAGAAAAATGGGGATGCAGAGACATAAAACCATAAATACGTGTCAGTTAAAATAAAATAAAAACCAAAGCAAGAAAGATAGTCTAGTTTACTTATGTTTGAATTTGTGTTGATGTCTTAAAAAGGGCAGTAGCTGTTGTTCTGATAGTGTTGCCTTGTAGCACAAAATTATTGAAATACTGATAAAGTTTTAAACCTAAACATACAGATTTAGCCCAAACAAAACAGTTTTTATTTATTTATTAAAGCAGGAGAACTATACATAGGTACCAACTATGCTTAAATATTGACTATGATATTGAATGTTGACACATCAGGAAGCATTGTGGATTTGTTGTTATCATTGCATAAGATTCATGACACGCAGATAAAAAAAACCTGTAAACAAAGTTTAATGATTTTTAATTGAAAGTATTAATTAATAAGCCCTTGTGACAAAGGTATTTTGAAAATTATTTCTTGACTTTATTTTTTTTCTTTTCAAAATCAAATATGAATTACAAAGAACAAAGTAAAGTGTTTAGGGGAATAATAGGTTAGTTAGACAATGGGCTCTGATGTTACTCCTTATCATAAAACTAAAACTGTGCAAAATTTACTTGTTATTCCTTATAACAATAAAGATAAATCCAATTATTTGGTGTGATGTGAACCAAAATTAAGTCAGGGAAAACAATGGTTTATTGTTTTCAGCAAATTCAGCGCATAAAATGCAAGAGTAGCAGTTAAATTAGAGATACTCTGAGTTCAGTTTGAAGCCCGGGGGTTCTAAAAAATAGGCCTCTTTAAGGTTAACTTCATCTGTCTAAATCTGTTGTGTTAAAGAAGTCTGAAGATAGTAAACAAATGCTGTCTCAGCTCGACCTTGGCTATTATAAATTCAGTGATATTACTATATTACTACCCGTTTTGACGTTTCGGGAAACAAAAGTGGCGATTCAACCTTCTGAAAATTTTAAAACCTTCAAGTTTCAATTCAAAATCTTGACACACTTTGATGTATAAAAAGTCTTTTGAGTCATTTCACTATTAAAAGAGGGAATTTTGAACTTTACAGTGAATTTATAGCAAATATGTGGGGGGGAAATCCGTGACATTTTCAAGACCACTTTTTGACAGAGTCGGATTTGTTCGTGATTTTGTCCACGTATAGCTGAGGGCGGGAACAAGGATTCCCACAAACAGCATTTGTCAAACTCCGCCCAGCCGCCACGTTAAAGATTGTCCAGAGAACAGATAAACGAGCGTACCCTGTTCCCACTGACTGCCTGTTAGTGAATGAGATAAACAAAGACCCGGCGTCTCTCCCGGAATACAGTTACCGCCACTCGGGCTCCTTAAGAACATGGAAGCGGGTAGGGTTGAGGGTTCCCCTCCTAAGTCGTGATGGTTTTTTTGTGTGTGTGTTTCTTAGCCACGCGGCTTTTAGCAGCCGCTGAATGACTACTATGAAAGCTACAGGGCCAGGTTAGCATTCAGTGCGCTAGCATTCCACCTAGTGGCTTTCTCAGCTGGATTGACATGTCACGCGGCTGGAAGTCAGCGTGGTTCCGACACCTGAATCCCACGAGAAGCTAACTTTAGCTCGCGCGTTAGCAAATGTCCGCTTCACGCAGACTGGAAACATCCGAGCGCCTTCTCTAGAATCAAACGGACCCTGTCAAATTCTTAAAGAGATAATGTTAATTCATTTTTTCTTCTTCCTCTCTCTAATTAACCAACCCTCTGAACAGGGGAAGTATTTATAGAAACTATTTCGAGTATTTTAACACATCAACCTTTTCCATTTGTATATTAGCTTGATTCATAACTGTTATTATTACCCTGTTATTACATTTGTACATGTTCATATGAAGTTTTTTAATTGCTAGGTAAGCTAGATTTAGCCAATCATTACTTCCGTGATGAATAAATAATTAGGATATTAGCTTCTTTTAAGCTAGCAGCTTTGAAATAACTAGTATGTAAAGTTTCAAATCACCTTCTTTTGACACCTGATGAAGAATATCAGTCACTTTAATGTAGGCTGGGTATCTTATTGATCAGTTATTAAGCATTAATCGGGACACTTCCATTGTTTCGGTGCATTAAAACACTTCACACAAGCGTTATTACAAAGAGATTGGAACCTGAAATAGGTTGTCCGCCTTCTGTTGATACATTTATCATATTTAGACAAAAGTAGCTGTCAAATAGTTGTGTTTGTAACTCAAACTAGTCATTTTATGATGCTAAACAGAGTCAAATAACAAGTTAGTCAAAGGTTAAATCAGTTTAGTCACACCACTAGCAAATTTAATTCAAAATCCCTTCATAGAAGCCAATGAAATGTAGAAACTAAGACACTAGGAAAGTCAACAGTGCTTTAAGGATGATTATGAAACAGCTGTGAACCCCAATGGGGAAACCAGTTGCAGGCCATATGCCACTCTAAAAAAAAAGCTTCTCCTTAGGCTTACTTTGTCTTTTTATATTGAGCATGACTATAAATGAAAGCTGACACTGTTCTAACCTAGTGGTTACTGTATTTCAGTTCTGTTGAGATGGGAAATCACACAATGCAGCTGAGGGGTCAAACTCTAGGCTGCATGCATGACTAAGCAATGTCCATGTCAATGTTTAATTGCTCTGCACTGCTATGTTAGAAGAGCCCACTCCATTACAGCTTGATTCTGCTAAGGTGTGTGTGCCAGTACTTGCTGATACACACTCCTTAGTTTTGCCCTGTCGGTCCAATGGCACAGGCTTTCTGGAGTGCTACAGATGGAGCTAGAGAAATGGTGCCAGCATGTTCTGATCTGGTCCATCAAACGTCTGGGAGTCTTCCTAACAAACAGCCTTAACCGCCTTTTCTTTTTTTTTTAAGTCCAGTTTTAGTCACACAAATTCAATCTAATAGGAAATGATCTGCTTTTCCGAAGCAATAAAAGATCTGCTGTTGGTTCATGATTATTGATCGAATGTTTTTCAGGAAATGTCTTGACTTCTGAGCGCAAGAGCTGTTACTTAGAATTTTAAATGGGGGGAGTTGAAGTAAACAAATGACTCATGAAGGCTATGAAGCATATTTTAATATTGTTTGACTGAATTTTTGACCTTTTTCCCCTTCTCACTGCTCTTTCTCCCTGGTCTTCTCTACTTTCTGGAAAGGTTTGAGTCGAGGAAAAGTAGCTTCTTTTGTGAAGCGGCTGAAGTCGGAGCCGCGGTACCTGCTAGCCCAGAATGTCTCCACGTGCATCGACCCGTTGGAGGTCTGCCTGCACCGGCAGACCGTTCAGGATACCGTTCACATCTTCCAGCACTCCATCCCAACAGAGGGCAAACCCATCACCAACCAGAAAAACTCAGGTGCAGTCCTACGACCACATTCATATAAACACATCCCACTTCATCTGACATTTAACCACCTCTGTAATCTAAACGATACAAAATTAACAAATTGAACAAAATCTATTCGACAAAACAAACAAAAAACAAAAATCTTCTACTTTTTTTGTCTGATAATTTTTTAGAATTTTTTCCCCAATCAGATCTCTTGAAGAAATGCTGTATATGTGTTAAAAACTAAATCTAGAAGGTCACAGCCCCCTCTATGTGCAGAGTTTTCTCTGGAAAAAAAGGTTTATGGCAAGACTTAGTTTCAAAGAAAATCAAGAAAAAGTTTGTTTTCATTTTGTACAGGAGGTCCATTAAAAAAAAAATTCATATGAAATGTTTGTGTCAGTGGTTCCCAAACCTTTTCTGTAGGGCCCCCCTTTCTGAAGATTAGAATAGTTTCGAGCCCCCCATACTGACAAAAACATACAAATCCTTTGTTTCTAAACTCCACCGCGCCCCCCCCTGCAATACCCCCGCGCCCCCCCAGGGGGCGCGCCCCCCAGTTTGGGAACCACTGGTTTGTTTCACTAAAAAAAGTTTTAAGGACCCACTCTGATGAAAATGGTATTTTTAATGTGTTCTTGTAGCATTTTTCACATGATGGAGGACAAATATAAAAAAAGAATGAAGATTAAAACAGCGTTTCTGAGTATTTCTTTAATCAAATCGTTGTAAATGCCTTTAAAAAATCTTATGGTTGTTACATACAAACTACAGTCGCCAGGCCAAAGGGATTATGGGAAGGCTTACTCCGCGCCAATGGCCCTGCCCACAACTTTGGGGTGAATTTTGAATGAACTACTGCTGTTCTGGTGAACCAACAGTTTTTTTTTTTTCTTTTTTCTTGGCTCAAAATGGACGACCACAAGGAACTATTTTACAGTAGTGTTAGGAACTGATGGTGGAGGACCCAAAATGCAGGAGGCCAGGCTTGGGGACAGGAAATAAACCATTTAATAAACAAACTGAACCGTGACAAAACTATGGGGAGAAACAAACTGGTGACACAGAGCAGAGGACCTGACAAGGATGAACAGAAACCAAGACACTTGAAAAAGGCTGAGGGCAATTAACTGAACTGAAGACAGCTGTGGATCATGAACCTGAAACTGGTGTGACTTAAAAAAGGAAACCAAAAACATAACCAAGAACAAAACCAAACCACTGAGTGTAATCATCATTTGATCTATTATTCTCATGATGGAGGGAGGACATGTAACCCTTGTGCTATCCTAGGCAGGTTAACATTGAGAGTTGGGTCATCTAGACCCACTAGACAGTGCTCTTTTTTCTTCAATGATTTGTGATCTTCCCTGGTGTCCATGGATTACATGAAATCTTTCCACCTTCATCCACCTTTGTCATGGTAGGGAGAACACGTCACTATAAGGATCGGGTCATCTGGACCCCATAGGATAGCACAAGGGGTATAGAGAAAATTCTGACTATTTCTTTATTCAAATCGTTTTGAATTAGGAGCAGACGAAATATGCTGTTTGATTAAGGCCGTATTTGTTACGTAAACAATACGTTGGACGGACCCATTGACTGTATAGGAGAACTGGACTGAGCGACCCCTCCCCCTCACGTTCCAAGCAGGAAGTACCCGCTGGCTCCAAGATCTGTTACTTTTTAAAAACATTTTTTTGCTAATCTTAATATTGTTTCTAATCTTAATACTAATCTTATATTATTTCTTTACTGCAAGCTTTTCAAGTAATAGAGTGACCAATCAGATGCCTCACTAAATGCCAAATGTTCAAATTGTTTGATTGACAAATTCTCACATATCTAAATGTGGTAAACTACCATGTTTGGTCAAAATAATTAGCAAAACATTTTTGTGCCTTGTGTCAATCTATTTGAAATGCTGGTGAAAACATTTTATTTGGGTAAAATTATAAAAAAATTATTGTGAAAATCTGCCTTTTTTATTTTTTAGAAATTATCTTCTGTTTTTGGAAGTACTTTTGGTTTATTTTCAGGTCTTCTCTGGTTTGAACTAAAATCTTTCTTCTCCGTGTCTTTCTTTGCTCTTTGTCATCGACAGGGAGATGTTGGATCTTCTCGTGCCTCAACGTCATGCGTCTTCCCTTCATGAAGAAATTCAACATAGAGGAGTTTGAGTTCAGTCAGTCTTACCTCTTTTTCTGGGACAAGGTAACAAATGCCGTAAAGCTTTATTTGTTTTGTTCAATATTTTTCTTTAGAATTTCGTTTTTGTTGTTGTTTGCTTGAGGTTTTGTGCAAACATTCAGGGGTGTATTCCAGAAAGCATGTTTGAACTCTGGCTGAAATCCGCCTGAACTTGTTACTCTGGGTATGTCGGTTCCATAACACCGGATTTGAGTTAGCGCAGGGGTGCTCACAGTTTTCTCCCATGTGAGCTACTTTTGAGTCAATGTCTTGAAGATCTACCTGTGTGCGTGTGTGTGTGTGTATATATATATATATATAAAATTCATTCAACCTAATTTCTTACATCTATCCAACTCAATATTTTTTTTACAACTCAAATTTACATATTTATCTAACTAAATGTAATATTACTCCAATTCAATGAAATGTTTTTCTATCTAAATTTATTGTGCTTCTTGAACTCTCGTATGTCTACGTTTGAGCCTGCAGATATACTGTATTTTCAAAGGGAATGGTATCCCAGAATCCCTTGCAGCAGCACCAAAGTTACAGCTACTTAATTGAATTAATTTGAATCAAAGTAAAATAACTGTCTGAAAACTGCGTGTTATTTCTAAGATGACTTAACTAAAAAAATGATTTATCATAATTGAAGCAAATAATTAAGTTAGATCAAAGTAAAAAAGTTTATCTTTCCAACATCCATATGTGGTCTTATCACCCTCTCATGGTGGAAAAAGTATTATCTGAGCTTTTTCATCCACTAAATCATCTTCAAATGGACACGCCATGCTGCTTTACCTCTCTGAAAACAAACTAACCTTCAACTAAACCTGCTCCACACCAGGTTATGTTCAGAGCATGAGTTGCTATGGCAACTTGACCTACCCTGAAACATACCTCGATTTTTTGAACCGAAACCTGAGGTTATCAAATTCCTTAGACTCAAACTTACTGTGGTAACTAGCATAACCTGCTTTCTGGAATACCCCCCTGTCCAATAGATGCTTCTGTTGTTCCGCTGTCAGGTCGCTGTGTTTGTCCACTGCTGCTGCCGTCTTTGTCCCGCTAAACCCCTCTTTGTGTGTCGTGGCTGGAGCTCATTCACGGCTGACGTCACAGTGACACCTCGTGGAACATTTCGATGTTTTTGTCCCTTTCATCTCCTTTCTGTCTGACAGGAGTGTAGAGAGATGCAGGTCCAACTGGTATACATACCTTTTTAAGTACTCTTGATTGTAAAAACAGGAATGTCAGTCTATTAATACCAATCCCGTTTTTGATTTTTTTTTCAAGCTACCTGACAAATATTTTAATTTTCCTGGCTGATTTAAGAATCCAAAGGTGTTATGTCTTTAGAGGAAATTAGTTTAGTGCTATAGCTCTTCTCATAAGGGTTTCACACACCTAAATAAAAAATTCAAGAGGTAAAAAGGACTCATTTAACAGGAGAAACATGTAGAAAGTAAAATAATTAAAAAGTCAGGTATAAAACACCTGGTATGTTGAATCTTATAAAGGTGCAACAAAAAAAGCGATTGAGTGATAATTATTTAAAATTTATTTAGCAAATGACTAAAACAATCAGTTCTGAACTAAAACGGAACGTTTAAAAAAATGGGAAAATATGAGCTAAAGTAAGATTGTTTAAAAGTCAAAAAATGCCTCTACTATGACAAACTGAAGCCGTGCTTTGTTTTTCCCCCGCAAAACTTTTGTTTTCAAAATGTCATTAGTTCTCTCTGACATGGTCCCACATTCTTTCAAATGTTTCGTAAAAAAATGTTTAAATACGTTGAATGCTCAGATCTCCCATTTGTACAAAAAATGATTTTTGTCTCAAGGTCATGAAATTAGAATTTTTTAAAAACATTTTACAAAAGTAAAGGTGTAAAATTAAGTAATGATAAGTAATAATTAGTTAAAAAAAGAAAAAAAAGTCTTTGTGACAGTTGTGATTTAATGGAAACAAGGATGTAGATTTACAAAAAGGTTAAACCGATTAAGCGAGATTCTTAAGCAGTCCGATGTCCAACAGACTTTTCTGAATTATGTGCTGAATTTATGTGTCTTTGTTAAAAAAATAAAGAGTAACACTTTATTCTCAAAAATGCACGACTTTTTCCTTTAAAAATTGCAGCCTTTTGAAGCATAACTTTGACATCTATATTCATGTAAATTTTAGTTTCTTTTCCCCATAAACTAATGACTACTTTCTTCTAATTGTGCAACTTTAGTCTTGTACATTTTAGACCTTTTTTCCTATGACTTTATTACAGGTACTTCATTCTCCTAAAATGTTGTGTTTTCCCACAAATCTATGACTTTAGTATTGCACATATTCTATCGCGTAAAATGTTGAGCGTTTTTCACGATTTTCTAACTGAATTGTCATAATGCTATGAATATTTTCCTATAATTTTATTCCTGATATATTCTATTCTTTTCATTCTTTAATGATGGCCGTTGTAGATTAGTGATTTCAAACCCATAACAGAAGAATTTGCAGATAAAGCTTCAGGTTGGGTCCACTGCTGGGGAGGATCTGTCCTAATGTGTCCTGCTGCCACTAATGTCATGCTTGAGCAGCGCCTCTTTCAGCTGTAGCTGCCTTAAAAGTTTTATTTTGAAAGTATTTCTGAGTGTGTTTTAGTTGATGCTCACAAGTGCAACTGTTGCCCTTATTCTCCAAACCCAGGTTACTTAGGCAACTTCTTACGTTTATGAACAGGTTGAGCGTTGCTATTACTTCCTCCACGCCTGTGTGGAGACGGCGCAGAGGAAGGAGCCGGTGGACGGGCGCCTGGTTCAGTTCCTGCTCTCCAATCCAACCAATGACGGAGGACAGTGGGACATGTTGGTCAACCTCATTGGTTCGTTCCTGTTTCATCGCACTAATCAGGAGGATTATTTCTTAACTGGGTGGAGCTAAATGAGTGTTGGGTTACTGTTCGTGTTTATCAACTTTACTGATTCAAGTGTTGTGTGTTCTGGTTTTCAGAGAAGTATGGCGTGATTCCAAAGAAATGCTTTCCAGAGTCCCACAGCTCGGAGGCCTCACGCAGAATGAATGACATTCTCAATCATAAGGTACAAACTTAGTGTTTTCTGACATTTAGCTCAGTCCAAATCTAAACGGGAAGATTGGTCACGAAGATAAAACTACTGACTGCTCAGAAGAACTGACTGAAAGACCCCGCCCCTCTGGCATTCAAAGCAGGAAGTAACTGCTGCTTTAGAGAAGCCAAAATCCCAAAGACTACTCTATTGAGAAAGAAGCAGCTGTTACTCAGTCATTCTATTGGTCAGAATAACAATTCTTGCTCTTTATAACATGTAGTGCAAGTTATTCAAGGTTTAAACTGGCCAATCAGAGGCCTCAATAAAAGTAAACGTCTCATCTCGAAGGTTCGAAAGGTCTGATTGACAGATTCTCCTGGGCCCACTTTCAAGTAGAAGGGGGTGTGGACTTCCAACAAGCTCAGTCCTTCGATTGGAAAGAGTAGATGCCATAGAAACGTTGACTAAGATCGATTGGGACTATACCTGCACAATATACCGCAAATTTATCGTTATCCAGCTCTGCAATATGTATATCTCAAGAGACGGCGAAAATCACAATAAATCGTAAACCTTAAATGTGTTAAAACAATCTTATGGCAGCTTGAAGCATTTAACGAATCAAATAAATCCCATTATGCATTGTACCAATCGCATGGACGCCTTCATGTTGTTGACCAATCAAATGGAGGCCTATTATGTTAGATGTTTGTCATTTGTCGACGAGGGTCATTTAGAGAATAATTTTTAAACAGTTGCAATGACATGGGAATGATATTTTTGGTTGTTTTGCTATTTGTTTATATACCGTAAATTATATCGTTATCGCAATATGAATCACTAATATCGCATATCGCAAGTGTTCCTCATATCGTGCAGCCCTAATTGGGACCAATCTCTACTTACTGATGCTGACCGGCTCCAACATGGCGGTTTCCATGTTGTTAAAAAATGCCGACTTGATTTCATTTAATTGGAGCAGGACATAAGTCATTTTCTGTGGGTGATGTCACACCCACTCAGTCCAGCTCTCTTATACAGTCAATGCAACAAACCCTTCTATTGCTGATTGTCTAGTTTTGCTTCTGAAAGAAAAATCAGATCAAGTGGTTGAATTTGACTATTTTGGCCTATTGTTTTTAAAATCATAACAGATGGTTGTTGTGCAAAGCATTGGAGAGATCAGTTGAAAATGAATCAGACTACTTATTGTTTTTATTTAAGTAAACCTGTTTGGCCTGAGAAAAGACAAAAGTTGTGCGCTTGAGGGTGTGGCTGCCTTACAGCAAAACTCACATTTACAAAAGTAGGTTGTTTCAGGGATGAAGCTACTTTTTCCATTTTATATGTACATAAACGTAGTCAAAAACACCTTTTCAAAAAAGGAAAATAGTGCATTTAAACACTTGTAATTTCAGAATTCAGAATAAGGAATTCCTTGTTTGTTTAATAAATAACCCTGAGGTTTCTTCTTTTTTTCCGGAATCCGTTGTCGTTTTGGGAGTTTTTCTATACCGGGAAGGAGGGTCTAAGGGCAGGGATGCCCAGTTTAGTTTAGTTAGTTCAGTTAGAATGAATTCTATGCGTTTATGATACTTATGATTTCATGTTTACTTTACAATTACCAGTACGAAGCCCATTGAGACGACTGTTGTTGTGATTTTGGGTCATAAAAAATAAAGAATGAAATTGAATTGAATAACATTTATTATCTAATACGTAATAAAATCTAGAAGCAGTTTTTTAAAAATATTTTCAGACACTTACAGGTTTATTGAGGGTTTTACTATGTCAAAATTAAGAAAAACGATTCTTTAAATTCAACATCATACAGTTCATTTTACTTTAAGTGTGTGATGTGAAAAGAAGGAAAATGAAGAAAAGAAAAAAACTGCAGAATAGCAGTTCAGATGCAAATTTAAATTTTCTACATTTAAAAATGTAATATCTTTTAAAATATTAATAGTATTTATTCTCCTATCTTTTCCTTGCAGAATAACTACATTTTTTACTAATTCATGAACAAACACAACAGTCATTGGAGCAACATTTGTTCCAGTTATTCTGTTTTTTCTCTTTCAGTTGAGAGAATACTGCCTCAGGCTGAGGAACATGGTGGCCAGCGACGCAACTAAAGGGGAACTGTCCGACGCCATCGATTCCATGATAGAAGAGGTGAAATCCAAGCTCAACATCTTTCTAGTTTGTTTTTTTATTTACTTTCTGATCGAGTGAGTCTCCACCACCAAGGTTTTTCAAGACAAGCCAACACTGTTGAGGACTGCAGTTTACCACTTTGTGAACAACAGGTTCCACCGGTGGACCAGAGCAGCAGCAACCAAAAACATCTCTTCTCGTTTCAAATCAAAGTTTTTTCTCTAGAAATTTTGGAAAATTGTTCCAAATTAGCCACTTTCACGTCAATTGAACTTTAACAAAAGGTGAAACACAGTAGTTTTATATGAAGTCCAACCTAAATTTTGACACACTGTGCTACTTTAACCAGAAGAGGGAGCTGTCAAGTAAAACATAAGCATGAAGACTAGTACAGTTTGGGCTTCTTGTCAGCTGCCTTAGATTGCAGTAAAGTACCAAACAAGTATGTCTTTTATTCATTCTAAATACAACGGAGCTTTGCTTTAAGGTTTTTTAAGTACATTCTCTTTAGCATGAATGTATTTTGTTGCACAAATATTCTTGTGGTTCAGTCTAAAACATCCTGACGATGAAGACTTGAGTAATGATGTTAAATAACATTGCTTCAGTTGTCCGCAACAGTGGATTGTAGCCATGATACAGAACCAAAGCAACAACAACAACAGCACTAAGGTAAAACAGAAACCGAATATCTCTAGTTTCTTTACAAAAGTCAAAGAAAGACACTGAAATATTTCATAAACAGATTTCACTCAGTGGATGTAAAAGCACAGCACATCTTTGTTAAACAACCACTAAATAACCAAAGTCTGCATTTCCAAAGGAATGTTGTATTTCAGCAATAAAATGTGGAAATGGTCTTTTCTAACATTACCTGTCAGTTTATATCAACACAATTTGAATTCATTGCTGCAAATCTTTGACTCTACAAAAAATACAGAAGCACAGGCGGCAGTCAAGAAAAAAAGTTTATTTTCATTTTTAGAAAGACATCATTTGTTCTTTTTTAATTAAAATAAGTTAAAAAAATGAATTTATTTATATATATATATATATATTAAATATAGTAGCACACGGAGTACAAAAAACAAGAAAATATGTTGACTTCAATTTTTGTTTATTAAAAAGTATATTTTATAGTAGTATTTTCCTAAAACAGAACCTGCTACATTCCTGCAAATTTATTTAAATTTTTTGTTTTTTTATTTTGTAATTTAGATTTCCCCTCCTACTCCTCCCATAAAACCTTAAGCAGTGTCAGGACAGTTTAATTGAATGACGTTGACAGCGCGATATGCCGCGAGCTTCATATTTATCGACTCAGATAAGTTCTTACGCATGTAAAGCACAATAAATCCCGCCCGGCCGCGCCACGTCCGCGTCTGGTCTCTGGCCGTTTCAAATAAGCAGAAACTCTTGATATTACTTGATCTTGTTTATGGAACAGTCCCCACGATCTGATGCTACACCTTGAGCGTATTCACCTCAACACAAAAATACAATGCTGGCCTGTAAACAAACACGTGTACTATGAGAACAGCATGCTTTATGTGTGCCTTGCGAAATATAGCGCGCTCTATGTGTGTGTGTGTGTGAGTGTGTGTGTGGGGGTTCAGTCCTGGTTGGACAGTAGGTGAGAAGCATTATTCTCTGTTTGTGTGAGGGAGCCTCAGTCAATCAGACTCCAATGACACCCGTGGCAGAGCAGCGGTTTGGTTAGGCAGCCTTTGTTGTCACCTGTTGGCGCTTGTTGTGCTGCTGACTGGGTTGCTGTTTTGAACATCATATCTCGCTTCATATGGTAAGATGTAGTCATCGCGACTGCCACAGAAAACAGAGTTTTGATAAGTAAACCTGCGTGTATACGCACGGTGGGCGAATGAGACGAAAGGAGTTAGTGCGTGTTGGGCCACACAGAGTTTTGTAAGAACCATCACGCTAATACTTAAATCCTTCATCCTTACTGCGATAAAGAGTTATTCATATTTAGGTATAAAGAACAAAAGAAAAAGAATATATTATTATTAATCAATTAGTTTAATTTATGATTTCAGATCATAAATTCAAATTCAATTATTTTTTGATTTTTTTATTACTGTTTTATCTAAACTCAGTTCCTTGTTGGAGTTTCACGTTTTGTTTTAACTTATTGGATCGAATATAACTTTTGTGCCTATATCATGCCTTTATCAAGTACCTATATCATATGCTTTTCTTATGCCTTTGAGGAGTAAACAATATCATAAAGATTTTTAAAACTGGAAATATGAGTTTTCTTCCAGCATATTTTCCTACAAGTAAGACTACTTGATCTCCTAGGCACCATTTTTTGCCCTTGTTGGTGCCGCCCATTTCATGACATCAGCCTACAGTCGGCCTCAGCAGCGTGTCTTTTTCTTGGACAAGCATGAAAGTACAAATTTCCAGTTGCCGTGCACTTGTTGTATCTTTCCAACATTTTCTGGAAGGACGTTTACCGGTGGGAACATGTCCACCACCCTCATCACAGCCTCCTTCTATATATATATAGATAGATAGATAGATAGATAGATAGATAGATAGATAGATAGATAGATAGATAGATAGATAGATAGATAGATAGATATAGATATTAAATATAGTAGCACACGGACTACAAAAAACAAGAAAATATGTTGACTTCAATTTTTGTTTATTAAAAAGTATATTTTATAGTAGTATCAGGGCTCCAGACTGCGACCAATTGGTCGCATTTTGCGACCAAAATTTGAGTGTGTGCGACTGAATTTTACACCCAGTCGCACATGTGCTACCAATAAATTTGCCTCCCCCACCATCCGTATTTTTTATACATTAAATGTGGTAGGGGCACGTCAACGATCGATGAAATGAGCAATGAAATCATCAATGAGACGCGAGCGCACACGCACGCAGACAGACACACACACTCGCGCGAATACTCATGAGACTGGAGCACACGCGAGCGCACACTCGCGTATCATTGTGTGATGCCTGAGGCGGCCACTGCGTGTGAGAAGAATAGGGAAAGTCACTGCAAGTGGCTAATATATGTGGAGGGGGAGGGGCCTAGAGATAATCGAGTGCGCGTAAACATCTGTGGGAAGGAAACGGAGGAAAAATATCATCACAACCTGATGTGTGTCTGAGCTATGAGCAAGCGAACTATTGATTCGTTCTTCCGACCTGCAGCTGGTGTACCAGTGACAGAACTACAGCAGGGGTCTCAAACTCGCGAAGCAAACCGCGGTTCTCATCATGCACGGTTGTCACTGCAGCACACCGCTCCCGCGGGAGATGGTCAGCTGAGGCGCATGAATGTCCCACACACCTACATGCGTGACAGCTAACGGAGCTCTAGCATTAAACACGTGTGAGCAACAACACGATTTAGTCTTAGACGCACTTAAAACACGTGGGGAAAATGCAGCGATAGACGTGTTTAAGATGAACCAGCGCCCGGGGGGGGGGGGGGGCATGAAGGTGAAGCTGCAGCGAGACTGAAGAACAGGA
The DNA here is from genome assembly GCA_037389245.1 of Oryzias sinensis. Taxonomy (NCBI): domain Eukaryota; kingdom Metazoa; phylum Chordata; class Actinopteri; order Beloniformes; family Adrianichthyidae; genus Oryzias; species Oryzias sinensis. The sequence goes on from CM074488.1 coordinate 25,932,967, forward strand.
ATTAGTTGTCCTTAACATTCAATTTAGTTTTAATATGCCTCTCCCCCAAAGTATGATCTGTGATATTACATCTTTTATAATTATTTTAAGGTTTTGTAATGGATGTAGCCTTTTTTTAATCAGTTGGTATTTTAAATTATTTTAATTGATCAGTGAACTACAAAAACCCATCAGGACACATCATGCATTGTTTTGTAGTCTGTAGGGCAGCTTTCAGTCAGTTCAGTACTAAATTTCCAGCTGCATTCGCTCAGGTTGGGGTCTTGCTTCCGCCCCTTTCTGGTGATATTTTTGTTTTGATTGACAGGTGATGTTAGAGCAAAAACAAAAATATACGTCTCACACCAGGTGATCTGTGCAGCGTTGCGTCCATCTGGGTGATCTCAAATTATTGTGCATCTTGGCTGCACCTATTTTGTGTCGCCAACATGAATTTCCATCCCCTAATATTTACATACATTTAAGCATTGTTTGAAACAGCACATTGTAATTTTTGCTTCTATTATTAAAGTATTTATTCGTAATACAGTGGAAATCAGTAGATTTGGTTAGCATGTTGATTTACGGTATGCGCCCCTAAATTTTCTGGTTGTGCCCCTAACATTTTCAGTTAGGGGCCACAGTGCTCCTAGTGAAAAAAGTTAGTCTGGAGCCCTGAGTATTTTCCTAAAACAGAACCTGCTACATTCCAGCTTAGCCTACAAATTTGTTTAAATTTTTGTTTTATTTTGTAACTCTGTTCCCCCCCTGCTCCTCCCATAAAAGCAGCAAAAACGGTGTCAGGACAGTTTAATTGAATGCCGTTGACAGCGCGATATGCCGCGAGCTTCATATTTATCGACTCAGATAAGTTCTTACGCATGTAAAACTGTGCGTCCGCCGCGCGCACGTCACGTCTGGTCTCCTGGCCGTTTCAAATAAACAGAGAACTCTTGATGATAGCGATCTTGTTTATGGAACAGTCCCACGATCTGATGCTGCACAGCCCGAGACGTATTCACCTCCAACACAAAAATACAATGCTGGCCTGTAAACAAACACGTGTACTATGAGAACAGCATGCTTTATGTGTGCCTGCGAAATATCGCGCGCTCTATGTGTGTGTGTGTGTGAGTGTGTGTGGGGGGGTTCAGTCCTGGTTGGACAGTAGGTGAGAAGCATTATTCTCTGTTTGTGTGAGGGGGGCCTCAGTCAATCAGCCTCCCATTGACACCGTAGCAGAGCAGCGGTTTGGTTAGGCAGCCTTTGTTGTCACCTGTTGGCTTGTATTGTGCTGCTGACTCGTTGCTTGTTTAAACAGTTGCTCATATCTCGCTGCGCCATGGTAGATGCCCAGTCATCACAGCAGACTGCCACACAAACAGAGGTTTTGTGCGTAAGCCTGCACGTGTCGCACCGGTAGGCGAGATGAGACCAGAGGAGTTGCTGGCGTGTTGGGCCACCTGGAGTTTTTGTAAAAGACAAATACGCTAATACTTCGTCCTTCATCCTTTTGCGATAAGATTTATTCATATTTAGGTATAGGAACAAAGAAGAAAAAGATATATTTATTATTAATCAATTAGTTTAATTTATGATTTCTGATCATAAATTCAAATTCAATTATTTTTTGATTTTTTTATTACTGTTTTATCTAAACTCAAAGTTCCCTTGTTGGAGTTTTACGTTTTTGTTTTTTAACTTATTGGATCAGATAAAAAATTCTGTGTGCCTATATCATGTGCCTTTATCAAGTACCTATATCATGCTTTTCTTATGCCTTTGAGAGTAAACAATATCCATAAAAGATGTTTTAAATGAAATATGAGTTTTCTTCAAAGCATATTTTCCTACCTGCAAGTAAGACTACTTGATTTCTTGGGTCTCCGCCTTTTGCTCCTTGTTGGTGCCGCCCATTTCATGACGTCAGCCTACAGTCGGCCTCAGCAGCGTGTCTTTTTCTTGGACAAGCATGAAAGTACAAATTTCCAGTTGCCGTGCACTTGTTGTATCTTTCCAACATTTCTGGAAGGACGTTTACCGGTGGGAACATGTCCACCACCCTCATCACAGCCTCCTTCACACATTCTTTCATCTCCTCAATGGCCTCAAAACGACTGTCTATGCCATTTTCCTTGAGCTAAGGGAACAACAAAAAGTCACAGGGAGCAAGGTCTGGGTGTAGTGAGGGTGAGGATCTGTTTTAACTCCCCTTTCAGTCAAATAGCTGAAAACTTGGTTGGAGTTGTGGACTCAAACATTGTCCTGGTGGACATGCCACCAGGACAATGTTTGAAGAGTGTTGGCAAAATCACAGCACCCACAATGACTTCAAACTGTTCACTTAACGTCTCTACTGACACCCGACAGTCGTCATCTATAATAGTACATGTTCTGACTTAGCGCTTTGTGTTTAATGACATAAACTGCTCGAAATGAAAGGCGCTATAGAAATAAAAATGATTTGAGTTTGCGTTTTGACTTCCTAACCCCTCCCACACCTGCCATTGTTTCTCATAGAGACTGTTCCCCTAAACTTTCTCTGCCACAAAAATACGGATACCCTGACCATGCAGTTGAATCCATAAGCAGTCTGATGCAGTTCATAAGTCTGCATAGTGTTTTTTTCTGAACTTACCCCATCACACTTCCAAAATGTCCTCCTGTCCCAGCTACATTCTCCAAAAATAGTAAAATGTGACGAGTGTGGTTTAGTTGGGTTCGCTTAACGGCCATGTACGCCGTCTCTACCAACCCAGAATGACAAAAATTGGTATGTTGTCGCATTTGACACATGCTCATGACATATTAAAATTATAAGAGTGTGGGATGACTACATCTACCCCATGAAAAAGGTCTCAAAACCTTTTACAGCCACCTCACATTTCCTGGTTGGATGATCAGCTGTTGGTCTTCTGGCCAAGTAACGATGTTGTTGAATGATAGCCGTTCAGTCCTCTGGTGCGAACCAGGTCAAGCTGGTCCAGTGGTTTCATTCATACAGATGAGGTTTTCTCAAATCTTTCTTGGACCTTTTCATATGTCTGGATATGTTTAACAAATGACTAGCAAGTTCGGACTTGATGGATGCTGACATTTGGACCAATTCCTTTATTGTACGACAATAACCGCTCAGGCGATACCAAATCAATTATCTTGGTGCTTATAAAGGCAACCCTACATGCATTTCTACAACAGATTTTCCTTATGGAGATAAGATCTCTCTTGATCATGCATTATGAAATCCTTTTTATCATATTTTGTTTTGATTTTAAACACTTTGTTTCTGAAAGTAAAAAACATCGCCAGTTATTACACCCAACATTCTAGATTTCTATAACAGAATAACACTTCTAAAAACCTTGCCAATTATGAATTCTAACACATTACTGCGGTTGCATTTCACTGAGAAAACACATCCTTGTTCTCTCCTTTTGTTCAGTAAACCATTAGTTGGTACTAATTAGGAATATATGAATTTCTTAATGAATTCATGAATTCCCAATGGCTTCTGTGTATACCAGGGGTGGGCAATTATTTTAACTTACGGGCCACATTGGGTTCTAAAATTGGATAGAAGGGCCGGACCACGAGCAGATGCGTGGAGTGAGAATGATTTAACCTTGAATGTAGATGAAAACATTTGGATTAAAAATTATATTCTAAAACAGAATATTCTAGAGTTTTTAGTTTAAAACTTTTTTCCAATTTTAGATCTATGTGAAATTGTGAAGCCCTTTGTTACCTTCAAGGAGTTGTAAAGTGCTGTATGAATAAAGTTTCATTCATTCATGATCCTTTTAATAAAACAAAATTATTTATGTAATAAAACAATGACCAAATAACACTATGATTTTCAAAGACAAAACTTCAGAAAAAATCTACTGATACATAAAAAAAACAAAAAAAGGCTAATAAATAATCAATCCTCTCCCATCATAATCCTAATAGACTTTGAGGGCTGCAGCTCATCAGTTTGAGCAGCTGCGCTGTGTTCTGCGCGTCTGTTTGTCATCCAGTAAGAATGAAAAGCACTTTTCTATGTTTTCTGCTGCAGCTACGCAAATATCTGCGTTACCTTTTTACCAGTACTGAGTTTCCTCGTTTATTGCAGGAGTTACGTTCTAAAAAGAACCGTGATCTGTGAAATCCACGGAGTCTGATTAGACGTTAATGGCAGTAAAACTCCTCACTGCCTAAATACACTTTACATAAGTATACGCCATTTACCATATACTTTTCTCAGACATTTTCACACTTTTCTCTCTTGTTTAAATTCTCAAAACTTCATAGAAATTAGATCCAGGATCTTAGAATGAAAACAAAGATCATAGATTTTTGATTTGAAGAGCTGCACGTTTCTGTACAGGAGACACGGCACGGACTGAGGAGATTGATTGACAAGGTCTCCAGCCAATCAGGACACAGAACAGGGTGCGTTGTTTAAAAAAGGCAGCATAATTGCTCTAAAAGGACGAGTTAAACCGGGAAAGATGTACTGTTACATAGAAAGGAAAGACTGTCTTCTATTCTGTTTGACAGAGATTTTGAGAGGGTTTCAGGTTGGAGCACAGACTGCAGAAGGGGGGAGTAAAATGTCACGTCTTGATCGTGTGGCCAGATAAAAAATAAATACATGGGTCTCTGATATTGTTCAGTGGGCCGGACCAAACATGGAGGCGGGCCGTAGTTTGCCCACCCCTGGTCTATACCCTCATGACTAAATGTCTGGGCATCCTGCGCTTTTGTATAATCACTTCTGTTCAACTGGTCGGCCTCACACAAGTGTCTTTGTTGAGTTTCCTCTGCTTGATCACATATGTGTTCGGCAGGATCAAAGTGTCGTGTCAGTTTTACTTTAGTTTGCATAGAGCGGATGATGTCTAACTGCCTGTGTGGCAATCGGGTTTGTGCCCTGCTCTCTGTCAGACCAACCATAAACACGCTCGCCTGACAGGTCATCGTCTCTGCTTCTATTTAATGGACCCGTGCTGTGCTGTGCTGTGCTTGGCTAGAATGGATAGATTTGCGTGTCAAGAAGCTATTCGTTTTGCTAGCCCCAGTCAGGCACGTTTGTTGAGAGAAATCTTTCATTTAGGAAGATTGGCCAAAAGAAACACTCTTATCCACTTTGACCAGCACCTGCTGTAAGAACGGGAGCGTTCGTGGGGTCTTGTGTGTTTCTGAGCTGACAGTCCATACTATGGACAATGGTTTACATTTCAAAGTCTGTCTTTCTCTTTCATGTTGTGTCAAGCGTGTATAAGCGCCCCTGTTCGATCATATGCATGGACAAGTCGTCAACACACTGAAATGAGAGAAAAGAAAATACAATCACTGGAGACTGGACATATATGCAGCGCATCACATATGAAAAAAACACAGATGTTACCCCACACGCCATGACTGTCCTCTTTCCGTGCTCCTTTGCGTCATGGAATCTGGACCCTCGTGTGCGCCTCTGAACTTGGCCCCCAAATGCATAGATGGAGTATAAGACGATCTTTATTTATGACACGGCCATCAGCTCACAGAGCAGCCCTCCTGATGCCACTCAGAACTTTTGGAGCTGTCAGCCGTTCTCATTTGCTGCTCGATGTGGGTGGGTTTTCTACATGTGTGCGGGAACAGCCCGTCTGCTCACGTTTTGTCAATTTCTGCACTGGCTGTTGGGATTTAACAATGACCACATGTGTGGATTATTTACAAAACATGGACGTTTCATCAAAACCTCACTCAATTTTATCCAAATTGTTTGCATGGTGTCATTTGCTTACGCTCTCAATTCCAGCTCCTAGACAAAAGCTATACATTGATTTCAGAGTTGGAGCGAAGGGCATGTTTTATCTCAGTGTGGCATTCAGCTTTGTCAGAAATGCATTTGACCTCTGAATGCTCACCACAATATTTAGTTTTGTGCTCAACTTCACAACAAATGATCCCCCGTCTCTTTTCTGTCAAGGTTTTGGAAAGAGATGGTTACTGTTCGGAAGTTTCAAGGCACAACATTTAAAGAAAAAAATAGTTTTAGATATATTTGTCTTTGCCGTTGACTTCAGAGCACAAGTGCAGTTATTTCTTCATGTTTATTTAAAGTAAAACATACTTACAGTTCTTCCTAAGAAAGACAGACTAATGTCAAGGAATAGGCATTTGATGAACATAGTTCATCTTATGTGACATGCTTTGTCCTCTTAGCTGACCCAGGTGTCTCCTCATTCTTATTGACGGAACACGGCTTATCCAGGTAATCAGCAGCAAGAAGGACAGAGAGAGTTGGAAAACAGGGAGGATGGTAGGTCTCGAGGACCAGGATTGGACAGCCCTGATGTAGACTTGCAGATTTTATTTTTTCAGTAGACTCCTGGCTTCAGACTCCCTGAACAAAGAAATAACGTGCTGGTTAACGCTCTGTAGATTCATCTTGTTTGGTTAAAGACACTATCTTCCTTTACGTGGCATAAACAAACAAAACATCCACACTTGCATTTTTTAGGAAAAATAAACTGCATCCACTGCTTTATGATTCAGTACTTTAAGGAAATTAGATGTGGATTAAAACTGTTTCTTAACCTGCAACTTCTACTTATTCTTGACAACGCAGTGAAAATCATCCTAACTAACTGCTGCAACAGTCCTTAAATTGCACATTCAACCAAGGTTGTAATGACCCTCAATAAAGCAACGCTAAATCTGAACAAAATAAAATAAAAAATTGTAATAATCTCCTTTAACAGACATTGCTGTAAAAATGCTGAAAGGTTATTTGATTGTGATTGTATCACTTTGAAATGGCTCCTTAAAAATCGCTTTGTCAAAAAACCAAAGAAATATGTATACATTTTAAGAGGACGTGCTGTTACAGTATCAATTTAAGTTCAAGCAAGTGTCATGCATCTGTGAATCCAAAGAAGAAACATTAACAATAAGTGCATGTTTAAATAGTTAAAGTATTCAAATGTACTTTTTGTCTTTGTTTTATAATTCGAGTGAACTGCATAAACCTGTGAATTACTTTGTGAACTTTTATGTTTAGTTTTTGTTGTTAGCTTTTTGTTGTGTTTTAAACTTTCAACTCCTATTAATCTCCTTTCTTCCTGTGTTTTTATGTACATCTGTTAATACGGCGGCAGGTGTTCTAATATTGATCCAACTCGGGTGTCGCCGCAACTGTTTATTTTCTCACGTGTCGATCTGTCTGCTCGGCTTTTTCGGCCCTGCCCCCTGCTTTGGCTCAGCGGGATGTGATGAGTGGTCCTGAGGTTGGCCCAACGAATGGCTGGCTCTTATTGAGCTGTATTCATCAGGGCATCTGCAAGAAAAAAAAAAGCATCAGGGCGCGTTTTGAGTAACATAAGCTGACAATCACAAGTCAACGTAAACAAAGTGGCTGAACTGAAAAGAAGTCGGCTCAGAAAACTATTGAAGGAGTGAATTTGTATATTTACTGCTCTTTTTTATCTTTTAAGATGTGCATTTGTTTGTCAGTTTATAACATGTAGCAAGATAAAAGTTAAAGGCAGTGGGAGTGTGATGTGTTTTCATTTGGCTTCACAATTACATTTTTTTTCACAGTAGGATACGCTGGGCTGTTGACCTACTGTGACTCTGCTTTTTGTCAAATCCGTCTTTCTCAGTGCATTTGCTAGTCTGTCATCGATCACAACCACTGCTCTGCTGTTCATGTTAATCCCTCAGTCTTCGCTTAATTCTATTCGATAGGAAAAGCATGCGCTAAGTGCTGGGAGAGGAAACCAAAAGGAGAAGTGAAAAAAAGGGAAATACCAGAGATAACTGTATCAGAGGTTGGAAGGGCCAGATTGACAGACGGTCCAGTCCAAACAACCTGGTTTAGCCCATAGGACCTCTGTCTGAACTCCTGCACGGGAGGAAGAAGCATGTGGTGAGGGAAGTAAAGATGGAAAAAAGGAAGCTGTAGGGGAGGTTATACCGAGGTCTTGGCTCTAAAAGTGTCATGTCAGGTACAGTGCTGCCAAAAATTGTACTCAAGTAAAAAAAAAGTGTTATTATAAAATAAAACTACCACTATTGGATCTATTGGTGACACTATTGGAATTCTTCTTTTATCCTGCACTCCTTTAAGCATTGGTTGATACTTATAAGCAAAAATAAAAAATTTTAACTTCATTGATGATTTAATCCAGATTACTATTTTTGAGGTTATTGTTTATTTTGTGTCCTATAAATGTTTTACCCAGCACACATAACAGCTGGTTTACAAGTAAACAGCAAGTTTGTGTTCTTTCTGACTGTAGTCAGCGCTGATTTTGTTTTTTACTTTTAAGACTACAATTTGTTACAAAAGGTTGATAAATTAAGTGTAACTGAGTTGCGTAACCTGTTGTAATGTTCCCTCTCCATATTGCAGTTCATCTTTCATGTTTTCAGTGTTTCATGGATTTTTTCAGCATAACTTTGCATTCAATAGCACACTACGTTCTGCATCCTGATTGGCTGTCCATGTCCATCTCTCTTTTTCTGTGCTGTCTCCTGTACAGACACGTGGCACATGGAGCTCGCCAGAGTTACATAAATCACGATCAAATCCTTGTTTTCCTTCTATAATTATTTGTATTGCTTATTTTTCTGTGAATGTTTGAACTTTGAGAGTTCAAAAAAGAGAGAAAAGTGTGAAAATGTTACACTGTGTGAAGTGAGGAGTTTAACAGCCCTAAAACATGCAATCCTGCTTTGCGGATTCCCCCTATCTTGGGTTATTTATGGAATGTATCCCCTGTTAGGGCTGCACGGTGGCACAGTGGGTAGCACCCTTGCCTCACAACAAGGAGGCCCCCGGTTCAAGTCCTGGCTGGGGGACTTGAAGCAGAACATCAATGGGGCCTTTCTGTGTGGAGTTTGCATTTCTCCCGTGTTCTTTGAGGTCTCCGGCTTCCTCCGACCATTAAAAAACATGCTTCATAGGTCAAGTGGCAATCCTAAATTGTCCATAGGTGTGAATGTTAGACTGAATGGGTGTGTGATATGTGGCCCTGCGACAGACTGGCAACCTGTCCAGGATGTCCCTTGCCTTTACCCACAAGTAGCTGGGTACAAAAAGGAAGAAGATGAATGAATTAATAAAAAAAATATAATTAATAATAACCTCTGCTATATACATTGGAACACTGTAGTTGATGAAAACAAGGACAGTGTTCCGGGCTGAAAAGTCCTTGTTTACTTGAAAAAACACCGTTGTTGTTCGTCAACTTTGACCGGCTCTAACATCGACGGTAAAATGAAAATGCTTCCGTCTGCGCAGGTGTTCCGGGTGGCCAGCGTGTGTCTAGGCAGCCCTCCCGACACCATCAGTTGGGAGTATCGAGACAAGGATAAGAACTTCCATCGCATGGGACCTCTAACCCCCCAGGAATTCTACAGGGAACATGTCAAACCCCTATACAACCTTCAGGACAAAGTATGCACACAAAACACTGCTCTACCACACCTCAGTTACCTAACCTGCCACTTGTAATTCTGTTTCTGAGCCCATGTTTTGATCCCATGACCCTCAGGTCTGCCTTGTAAATGACCCTCGACCCCAAAACCCGTACGGGAAGCTGTACACTGTTGAGTTTTTGGGCAACATGGTTGGAGGTCACAACACTCTATACAACAACCAGCCCATCCAGCTGCTTAAGAAGGCTGCAGCCGATTCTATTAAGGCTGGGGAGGTAGGTGGAAGGGTCCAAATGACTGTCAACCTAATTGAACTTTTTTTATACTTGACTTTTGTGCTCTCGTTCTTCTCATGACAGGCCGTGTGGTTTGGCTGTGATGTAGGGAAGCATTTCCATGGCAAACTGGGCATTAACGACATGAATGTGTGAGTAACATTAAAGGAAAACCCTTGTGTGATTTAGGGTGTATTCAGGGTGGACACATTTGGTTATCTTAAAGTGAGCCAGAGTTTGTCTAAAACAACGATTGTCATTTTATCAAACACAAGAAAGGGTCTAGCTGTTCACTTGTTAAAAAGTTTATTTTAACACAGCTGAAAACGCTTCTTACATGCGTTTCTGTGTCTCGTTATGTGGCACACACTGCTGTGATATCATCCTAAAAGCTACATTGTAGCTCCTTAACACAATTCTCCTAAAACAATACGTAAAACAATGATTAGACACAGCAATTCATTGAAATGTGGTCAGATTACAACAATTTTTAACGTGATACACATTGCTTTTCACTGTTTTCCAGACATTCTACATGTCATAAACCCTTATCAGTGTAACTTCTTAGCCGTTTTCTCCTTAGCACTGCAGCTGCTAGCATTAAAGCTCACACGGCACGTCTCCTTGCCAGTGACCTCCTTGCACCACACCTCCATCGTACCAAAGTAACAAGTAAAAAGCTTTGATCCAGACATTCAAAACTGGTCATCGAAATGTAAAGTTTTAATAAGTCAACTGTCCTGATAAGAATTGTAAAGTGCAGCCCGTTGTTTTGACCCGCCCTTGTAGTTCCTGGCCAATGTCGGAAGAGATCTTTAGTCATGTGGTTTTGTTTACAAGCTTTGGTCCGTGACAGAATGGATCGCTTGATGCCAGTCTGTATTGACCAAACACAAGGTTCAGAACTCGATCTGGAACAAATGATTTCTTTATTCTGAATACACCCTTAGATTAAACAGAAGTTTTGGCCAGATATACGACACTTTACAGTAGTAAAGTCCTTACAGATTTAACGTAAATAAGCTGATTCTAAAGCAAAGCAATGTGACTTTGCGCCGATATGCAACCCTTTACATGGGTATGCAACTCTTTTGCATATCGGTGCAAAGCCACTTTTTTCGGAGACTGTTGGAATCACGTTAATTGCCGTAATGGCCAAAGTCATACAGTAGTTCAAGGAGCGTGTGTTATTTTGTCAACAGCTCTGCCGAGAAAAGATCAAATGATGTAAATTGCAACTTAGAAAGAAGAAATTTAAAGAGCAAACAAATAATGTAAATATTGAAAATATCTCTTATATATCACCATTATGTGGCTCTTCACTTTTCTTCCTTTCTGACAGCTATAACGTAATAAAAATAGTCGTCCTTCATAAGGTGTCAACCCGTTTTCACAGAGGAGAACATAGCTGGCATCTGCCTTTCAGGTGTTTGCTTTTTTTTTCTCAATAAATTTCAGGTGTTTGCTGCAGCTCTGTCTGAGTTGCAGGCGCCAGGCTTAAATCTGTTCACTCAACCACCTCAGCTTAGTGCCGCCATACGTCTGGTATCATGTCTGCTGAGCTCATCCATCAGACAGATCTGTTGCAGCTGTAATTAGGGTTAGTTTCCATCTTTAGACATTAGCTATCTGTCTTTTAGCTCATGATAAGACAAAAACAGAGTGAAAAATGGAAAGTGTTAGGGTTTACGGTCATATCTTCCTGCCCAAAAGCATTCTAGAATAATCACTGTTCATTGGAGGTTTTTCAGTCTTGACATTGTTACACTGCTGACATAAGAAATAACTTTAACATCTATATAACCTTCAGCGGTTGCTTCTGTGCGCAGGTTCAACCACGAACTTGTGTTTGGAGTTTCCGTAAAGAACCTGTCGAAGGCAGAGAGACTCATGTACGGAGACTCCCTCATGACTCACGCCATGATCCTTACTGCCGTAACAGACAAGGTATGCGTACACCAACTATGCCCTCAAGTGTTGCGAAAAGCACAAACTCACCGCAAACACACACATTCAGAGCTTCCCAGAGATTTGCTGTCTGTTTACACCACTCTAATCCACTGAAGTTTTTCATAATTCTGTCCATTTCCTTTCTCGTAAGTAAACGCAGCTGTTCGAACACTTTTTCACTCTAACCTTCCTCTTGTCCACACTCTTTCAGGAGGGGAAGGAAGGCTATGAAAAGTGGAGGGTGGAAAACTCCTGGGGGGATGACCGTGGAAACAAAGGTACAACTTTTACTTTTTTTCTACATAGAAAGTGAATTGATTTTTTTCCGTCACTTGTTAGCCGATGATGAACCCTAAAATCCTCGTTTTCACCTAAATGTGTTCTTAGACCAAAAAAGGAGACATTTCGTCAGTCAAATCGTTCAGTCTTCATAACGTCTTAGGATGAATTCAGTAAAGAGAAGAATTGTGGGCTTTTTCTTTGGTCATTTGTTAGGCAAACTTGGTCTGTTTTTACAAAGGAACAACACAAATTCACTATTAATGCATGCATTATTCTCTCATAAAATTGTTAAACTATTACACTTTTAAGTTTTTGTTGGAAAACATTTCACAATTAAGTCTGCTTTGTTGTAAATTTACCAACAGAATTTACCAAATGATAAAAGAAAAACAATAAAGTGACTCAAATGCTTTATGTTTTAAAATGACTTCAAATTGATTTATTTATGAAGCACAAATTAACAACTGATTGTTTGAATTAGCTACACTAACAGAAAATTAGATATCACATCAAATAATTGTTGTAAGTTAACTAAACGTTCCGGACCAATATCGTCACCTTCTTAAGATAATTGCCTAAGTCATTTTTCTGATTTTTCAGGAAAAGCAAAAAACTGAACCGTTTGTTAAATATATGATAGTTACTGACAATTTTAATCAAAATAGCTATGACAACACATGTCTGTTGACCTACAAACAACAAAGTTACCCAAACATGGAACATGGGAGAAATAAATGACTTAGGCAAATTTTGAACATGCCTTTGGGATTTAGGCAATTTTAAGCCTTCTATTAGGAAAAAACATTACTAACAAACTAACTGAACATAATGTTCAGGAACTCTTCAGCTCTTCTTTGTAGGGTTCTTGTCTAATGCCTATTAGTATGGAAAATTGTAAAAGAAGTGATGGGTTTCATTGACTGGAGGTTCTGGAAATTTGTTCTTGATTGTCAAAGCACAACAATTTATCCATACCAATGGCCCATTTGACATCAATACCCTTTATAGAAGTTCTTCCATACAGAGGCTTCTGAGAAGGATACTCTGATAAACTTAAGAGCCTGCAAGTAATGCACAGTTGGATATCAAGCTTTTTTGCCTGGTTTGACCTGAAAATATCTGCTAACCATTTTTTGTTTAATGGTACTACGAATGTTGTCACACTTCATTTGTAAGACCTGCAACAAGGTATTACTGAGTTAGTACACCATATTTCCTTGCAAGCTCAGAGTATGCATTCACCACACATGCATTGGGATTCTGATTACGGCAACCATCAATTCACAATATGATCTCCTTGAGTTCTGGATAGCCTTGATCACACCTTTAAAATGACATTATTAAAGATGAGCAAATACCTCACTACACAATGTAGCAATGTCTTTCTTTGAACCCAAGTTGAAAAGATTAAAGGTATGGACCTGCAGTTTTCTTTTTGCAATATAGACTGCTGCCTGGGGTTTTGGACACAGTAGCACAAGTTTCATTGTCCAAACAGACTTCTTTTCATTGGCCGAATCCTCGTCCTGAGACTTCTCTTGACGCGCTTCATCTTCTTGGAGGCACATGAGTCAAAGTGGTTTGAGTTCAAAATACATCCCTACTAATATTCCCGTGTTGGAATGAAACACAAAAGTCCCACTGATCTTTTAGCAGAATAAATTCACAATAGTTCTCATGGAAAACATTGGGAAATATTGGACTCCAACAGCCCTCACTCAAGAAGTTGTAGCCTTCTGTTGGTATTCACAGCGTAGTTAGGAGATGGTTGGACCTGGGTAAAGGAATTCTAGTCTTTGTAGGTCTGCTTCTACAGTATAGTGTAAATCAACACTGGGCAGGTCCCTCAGCCCAGTCTTAGTGAAATCCTTAACCTATCTTTTATCTGCTAGTCTCTGCTAGGTCCAGATTTAGATTTTTTAATGTTTTTTTCAGGAAGACCAAGAGAAGAGGAAAAAAGTCCCTTACATACTTGAACACTTTTTTTTCGTCTTTAAGCTTCAGTTGGTGAAAAAATGCAGAATTGCACCAGGATCTTTCAGCAACTTTTTTTGTTTTATTTTAATGTTTGTGACCAAAGTGGTGACGTATGACTGGCTGTGTGACTTCAAAAATGTATGATTACTCAGAGAAACATTATCTTGCGGTCTATTTTATTAAGCTACATTTAGGATTCCCATAATGGTTTGCAAGTTGCCTTTAGATATAGCAGAACAGCACACAATCACACCAGTCAGTTTATGTTGTGATAACTCATATTACATTTGACTAAAAAAGCACAAAAAGTGAAGAGTGTCCTTTGGGATTCTTTTTAGATTGTAGATGGCAATACAGTACCAAATGTTAACTGGGTTATGGACTGTTGAGAAAAGGAGACATCAAAATCCTACTGTTCATTCAAAGACTGTTTAAAAAGACATAGTATCACTTCTAACTGTCATTAAAAGCCATTTTACTTTTTTCGTTTTTTAGCTGACTTCCTCAACTGAAATTTTAATTTAAAGAACTGATCAAAAGATGAAATCTTATGGAATACTTTTAGCCTAGTGCACGTGTCAAACTCAAGGCCCGCGGGCCAAATGTGGCCCTCCATGTCATTTTTTGTGGCACGCGAGAGCATACGAGTTTTTAATCTTTTAAAATAAAAATAAAAATTGGTGTGTATTTATTCATATCTAGGGGGAATCAGACTTGAAATATCGGATTGGGCAACTATAAATTAGGACTTAAACACTGTCCATATAATCTAACCTGAGAGCATCAAATTTAAAAGGATTTATGCTAGAGTAACAAGCAAACATATGTTTTCTATGCAACTGTAATTGTCACTTTAAAAAGTTATAGTAAATAAACAAATTAGTTATTTGACATTAAGGAGTAGTTACATTTATTTTTCACTATTTGGCTACATGTATAAATTATATGTGGCCCTTTCAGGACAGCCACTATGCTGATGTGGCCCTCGGTGAAAATGAGTTTAACACCCCTGGCCTAGTGTATAGCATAGTAAACATTTTTACCTACTAATATTGAAGGAGCCATGAATTATGAATGACCTCAGAATCGGACAAAAACAATTCTATTTATTAAATCAGCAGCCATTATGTAAGGGTTAATGGCCGACGAAGTTTGCATTATTACTTTTTTAACGCACGCCGTGGAAGCCTAAACCGTCTGACGCGAAGCACACTTTGAAGGCCATTAATCCGCTTATAACATGGTCACTTACAAAAGCAATAAATATTAACCACTTTTTAGTCCTTAATTCTTGTTTTTTCTGATTTGGATCACTTTTCTCACAAGAAGCGGACTATTTGTTATGTTTGTTATGAAACAAATAGTCCACATCATGCCGCACCACCGCTGCAGTCAAGATTCCGCGATATATATGTGCTGATTGTCCCGATGGGTTGAATAAAGCATCAGTTCAGAGAGAAAGTTCACTTCTTACCGCTTGTTTTTGTCTAAATGATGAAGCAAAGGGTTGTTTTAAAGAAGCCGGCGCAGTGATACAAAACATTTAAACTAGGTGACCGGAACTTCTTTTTTCACCATGCGGTTGTCATTGTGGTTTACCACTTTTTAATGTACACCCAGCAGCCAATCAGAATAGAGTATTCACCCGGACAATGGTATAAGAAATGCTTATAAAATTGCCTAAATCACATGGAATTGTGACTTTGGCAAAATAAAACTGCCTAAGTCACACTCTTGACATAGGCAATTATACTAAAGGAATTAAATGGCATTTTTTGTTTAAAGAGAGTCAGACAGGAGTCAAACCAAAGAGGAGTTTGATCAAATTAGATCAGGCTAACCCGAATCCTTGACTTTTGTAATGATGGTTTTTGGTGAAAGTGTCTCAGAAAACCATAATCTAATCTGTTGCACCTCCTCCATAACCCGTATTTGACCTAAAGTTCATTCAATCCTAAAAGCAAAAGGTTCTTTTGAAAATCACAACTTGTGAGTTTTATATATATCATTTTTTCCCCTCTAATGTGAATTATTCTTTTGTTTTTGTTACTTAAACTTCAGCTCTGTAAGTTCCCCTGTGTTGCAAGCTTTATGAAATTCTAATTGGCTGTGTCCTGTTTCATAAAGACTGAGACAAATGGCACTGTTGAACTAATGCTTTGTTTTGGTGTGTTTGTTTTGTCTTCAAACTAACTGCCTCTGGGTCCAGTTATGTAACGTTTATTGAATGAGCTAATCCTCCAGACTAAAGAAACAGAGAAAAATCGCATGCTGGATTTAAAGGATCGAGTTTTTGTTTTTTTTGTCTGTTTGACTTCTGTCTTGTAATGTTCCTGAAGCGGTTGTTTTTTGTTCCGACCTCGATATTGACACCAATGTGAAGACTTTTGTTGTTTTTGCTGTAAATTATGAGAGACTTCTCAAACGATGATGGAAAACAAACAGGAGAAGCCATGTTTTTAGATTGGATCACGTCCTTCAGATTTAACCTTTCTTTCTTGACTTTTTTAAGTTGGATTAATGTTTTGCTTGTTGTTGGAGTACTTAAAAACAAAGACATTGGATACATTAACAGTTGAAGCTAAAGGGTTGAAAGAGTTTCTACAATTAAATAGAATTTATGATTTAAATATGTTCTGGTCTAAAGCTGTTGAAAGATTTATCCATGTTTTAAAACTATTCTCCAACACAATGAAGGCCAACCAGGAACTTTTAAGCTTTGTGATTTATTCTTCAACAGTCGATCTGTAAATTCAACTACCCAAATCGAGCTTCAACATTGAGATGTACCAAAGAGGTGGAAAATGGAAGTTCTTTGTCATTTTGTTTAGACACATCAGCTTGCCTTACCCATGATCCTCAGAGAGCACAGCAGGTACTCCACACCACATTACCGGCTCAGCCTGCTGTTATTTTCCCCCACTGTCCTTTCATCAGCGTTCCTCATCTTCTGACCCGGCTCATCTCTGTGTCTGAACTTGAAATTCCTCTGCAAATTATAGAGGAATATTTCAAGTTGGTCATGCGTCAATGGGAAACAACACACACACTGCGCAAGATTTACACAGAGGTGCACATACTTGAAATACTCACCCGAGCCCGCAAACCTTTTAGCGACTGTTGGGAAAACATGTGAAAATCCCTCAGTCAATTCAAATGAATTTCACGCGTATCTTATTCCATAAACACAGGACAGCCGTGAACCAAAGTCACCATAAATTATTAATGTTTCTGAGGACAAAAGTTTGAGAAGTGGTCTCCACTTGGGAATCAAATAGGAGGGGAAAAAAGGGGGTGAACGTTTGGGAGAAAAAGATGGACAAAGCCGACATGTAGTTGCAATAGAACAGTTTGGTGTGGAATGAAAAACAAGGATCCGGAGAGGTGTTTTGGGAAAAAATATTAATGAAGACATTTAAGATTAATGGCAAGAAGATGAAGTGGTGAAAGAGAAAGGGAAGTGTTTCTATAAAAAGACCTGATCCCCCAAATGTTTCTCCTGACACCAAGGAGATCTCTCATGAGAGGTTTAACTTTCTGCTTTCCCCTGACACAGCAACTGTAATGGCTCTGCTCACTCAGCAACTCATATTTTTACACCTTTTTTGGCAAACGCCTGGAAGCACGCAAAGGGTTTGCTTTTTCAAGGCAGAATGTACATTTGGCTTGTGCTGAGTCTCAAATCTCTGACATACCTAACACTTAAGACTTTCATTATTTTGACAAAGACAAACCCTAACATTATTTCCCTCCGATTAGAAGTTTGCTAAAAAAATATATATGTTAGTCATGCTGGAGTGTTTTAACGTTTTTATGTTGTGATTCCTATCATTTGAAAATTTTTGTCCACCATGGTATTCTTCTCATCTCTTCATTGCTATTTTATCCCTTTAACAATTTGAGAAGTTGCCGGCAACACCAAAGTAACACACACATTTTAACACATCATAAGTCTTCGACTGTTTACCCGATTGCCGATTTTGATGTGGAGATAAATGTCTTTACTAACATCATTAAAGTAAAGTGTTACATAACGGTGCAAAGACGCTTTTCTCTGTGTCAGAATCAGCTGATTTACGTTAGTTGCATAAGCTCTTCACTGCTATAAATCTGCATATCAGTTCAAGGCTACTTTTCTCCACCTTAGAATCCACTCTCAAACGTTAATTGTGCAAATGGTTTAAGCGTTATGGTAGTCAAAACAATGCCAACACTCGAACCAAAGCTCCGGAATGAAAGTGTTCATTTTGAAATAAAGTTTTCAGGTAGAAATGAACTTACTTTTGGTCTCGTCTAAGCCCACTTTTTTTCTTGTACATCCAGAAACACAGATGAGCCCTAACTAGAACAGTACATTTATTAGTCTTGGGACACATCTTGTGCTGTTTGGCAGCAGATCTTTTTGTTTCTTTGGGTCTGTGTGCAGTCTTTCTGTTGTTTGTTCCTTACAGCACCCCATTTCAAAAATAAACAACGACTATAGCGTTTGTTTTTTATGTTCACCGACCCATTACTGAGGACGTTTTGTGCTGTCGATGTGTTTAAACAGAAGATGACTCATCCATCGAGAAGATGTTGCTTATGCAACTAACGTAAATGATCTGCTATAACCAAACATTGCATCAGGTCAATTAATGAGATTTCATCTTTTAGCATGTTAGAAAAGGTATTAAATGACTTAAGTATTTCTAGTAGTGCTCCATGAGATATAAGGATTCAGCTTGTTATGTCAACATGACCATGGAATGGTCATTCTGTTTTGTTTCTTACTCTACTCATCGCCTTCTGATCTTTGTAAGTCTAGTGGGTGAGAGGTTGTGTGATGTCGGACAAAAACACTCAGGAATAATTTGACTCTTGCCATCTGAGATGAATTTGTTTTTAAGTATGCTTTATTAATCCAAGAAGGAAAATGACATCAGATAATAATGAGAAAGAAAGTTGACACTTATTGCTTTGCACAGGAAGAGCCCTTTGCGTTCATATTTGTTCCAAAAGTCAAGGATACTCCCTTTTCTGAGTCCCTGTTATGTTTTAATTATGTCATGTGAGGCAAACAGTTCTATTTTTTTCACACAATCTAATTTAAGGGCTCCAGAGCAGGCCTCTTCACAGATCAGACCCTTTTTCTTGGTTCCTTAAGTTTCTGAGTAGGATTTTGCTGCCTCAATAGGATGTCAAAAATCCTGCAAAGATGTAGAAGATGATCAACATCTAAAGAACATAATTTTATTTATTTACTCATAAGCAACCTTTTTGATACCAGTCAGTCCAGTTGTGCTCCTGATGCACCTCAGGAAGTCCTCTAGTCTTCTTTTACTTCTTTACTACTTTTTATTTACTTTTACAATCATTTTTCAGATTTGCTTCCATTGTTGGGTAAGTTTTTTTTAGGCTGTAGGTGTAAACTATGACCACAGGTTTAAATTTTTGCCACTTCAACCTTGTATATACTTAGATTTTATATTTCTCGTTTTATTTAGTCTACAGTCAGCAATACGCATATGTTTAACGCATATTGTTATTTTGACTGGGTGCGTTTGAGTGACAGGAGATGTTTGAACTGCTTTCAAGTTATAATGCGGGACAGCTTCCACATACATCTGTTCCGAGGCAGTCGGCCTATCCCCAAAAACAAATAACCCTCAACATTTTCACACACACCATGCCACCCAACACGTGGGTTCCAGGAAGCTCATGTGAACATACACATGGATACCGCAGGGAGAAGAAGACAACTTACCGTCCTAGATGTGCGTACTCTGAGAAAAAAAGGGTTCACATGGACATCCTGATATGTTGTTTTGATCTGGAGCCTGATGTCCTTGATACAGTGGGATAAAGGTATCTGTCAGTCACTGATTCTACATGTTAGCCCACAAAAAAACAGATTAGAAAGTCCCGTAATGCTCATCGCAGTAATACTTAAGCTGAGTGAGGCAGAATGAAAAAATAATGATCCAGGAAATCATATTGTATGCCTTTTTAAGAATTTATTTGTATAATCAAGAAGAAAATTAATAATCATCTCCAACAAACAAGCAAGAATGTTGTCCCTAACAGAACTTTTAATTCTTTCATAGCGCTTCTACTTCCTCCACTTTTATCTGTTTTAATGTCACCTGTTTGAAATATTTATCTGTATAAACAACACCTTTTCACACCCTTAAACAATCAGACTGCAACCTTTCCACCATGGCCATGACCAAAGAGCTGTCAAAGGACACCAGGGCCAAGATTGTGCATCTGAACACGATCATGAACCAATACAATAACCATTGATATATGTTACTGATTGGCCTTTTCTATTTGCTGCCACATATTACAGTGACGTAATGCAGGTCCCATTACTATGCATTAAGTCACATCAACAGAACCTGTTTTTCCAGTTTAGGACAGGCAGGCATCATCTACAAAAATCAGGAAAGATCCTTCATTTCTTAACTGATTTTCAAAAACATAGCCTGTACAGCTTGGAAAATTATTGATCTTGTATATTTAAACATTTACTATATCTAAAGATTAATTGTGAATAGTGCAAGAACTGCACCTTCTAGTGTTACAAGTAACATTTTGCTGTCAATTAACAGTTTTTAAATATCCGTGATTTTTTTTTTTTGTGCCGCAATCTGTGTAACTGAGCTTGTAAATGCTTGTCTAAGCCTGTGAACCAGAGGAAGATTGATGAAGTTCGAAGCCATGAATGGCTAATAAACTTGAAAAAGTTAAGTAACAAAGCCCTTTTCCAAATAAAAACACCTCAAAGTGCTGTACAAAGAAAAAACTCCCTTTACCCCACATACAAATGAAATGAGGTACACTGTAATAAATCCAATTTAAATTTTTTGACTAACAAAATCTTCAAGTTGTAATAATAACTATAATCTAAGTTCTACTTAATCAATTCAACAATTTAAGTCAGTTCAGCAAGTTACAGTAGTTGTACACTTCAACATTATTTATTGAGTTGTCTGTACTTATATATCTAAGTTGCAGTCATTACAGTGTGATAAAGTTCTGTGAACTTTTCTTTTTTTAATTATGAATGTCGAATGCCAACTTTTGAGGCTGGTATTGCCCACTAATTGAGTGGTTTGTCAAGAAGCGTCTGCAGAAGTTTTAACTCCTATTTAATGACATTAGTATTAGACTCAATTATATATATGCGTGTTAGTTTACAGACATGAATTAGGGGTATTCCAGAGCATGCTTTAAACTACTCCTGACTTTAACCCCGAACTCTGGCTGAAATCCGGCTTCTGAACTTGCTTACTCTGGGTATGTTGTTCCAAAGACCGGATAGTTTATGACTTACGCCAATTTGGTAACCTCCTAAGTTAATGCACATGCACGTCAAGTACATAAAGACATTCTCACTGGATCGCCGATTTCTGGAGTCACCATGGAAATTGGAAACGCATGGAGAAAAACAGAGAGCGCTATACTTCAGTGAGACGGAGTCTGAGATTTTAATGACGGCATATGAAGATTATATCACCATCAATAAAGTAATACGGGTTGCATCATCAGCTAAAGAAAAGAGTTTCTGCTTAGAGAAAAAGAACGGACAAAGTAAACATACAAGTTTCTATCTCATTTCTATTTTCTTTCATTGTGACGCATATATATATATATATATATATATATATATATATATATATACAATGAAATGAATTAATTCAATTGATAACGAGTTAAATTTATTCAACCTAATTTCTTACGTCTATCCAACTCAATATTATTTCTATAACTAAAATTTACATATTTATCTAAATAAAAGTCACATTACTCCAATCCAAATGTTTTTTCCATCTTCATTTATTGCGCTTCTTGAAATCTCATATGTCTAAGTTTGAGCCTGCAGATATACTCATTTTTATAACAACAAAATGACAGAAGCAATAAGAATTCACAATATGAATAACTATGTCTTTTACCATTTCTCCAACTTTACCATTATACCACTGAGCACTATGGGTGCTAAATAAACTCATCATCCTCTCTCTCCCTCTCACTCGTAGTGCAGAAAGAATTAAACATAACAGGAATAATAACTAGACAATACACATTTGGTCAAAAACCCACACTAAACACAAATCCATCCAGACAAGCAAAGGGAATGGTATCCCACATTTCCTTGCAGTGCAGATCTTCCAGCAGCAGCAAAGTTACACCTACTTAATAGAATAAATTTTAATAAAAGTAAAATAACTGTCAGATAACTACGTGTTATTTTTAAGCTGACTTAACTCAAAAAAAAAAAATCTTAACTGAACCAAATAATTAAGTTAGATAAAAGTTAAAAAGTTTATCTTTCCAACATCCATAGGGGTCTTATCACCCTCTCACTGTGGAAAAAGTATTATCTGAGCTTCTTCATCCACTAAATCATCTTCAAATGGACACGTCATGCTGCTTCACTCATTCATTCATTCATTCATTCATTCATTCATTCATTCATTCATTCATTCATCTTCTTAACCGTTTATTCCCTTTCTGGATCATGGGGGTGCCGGAGCCTATCCCGGCCACTTGGGCGTAGGCAAGGGATACCCTGGACTGGTCGCCAGTCTGTCGCAGGGTGGAATATCCTCAATCACACATCCATTCACTCTCACACTCACACCTATGGACAATTTAGAGTTGCCACTCAACCTATGTAGCATGTTTCTGGATGGTGGGAGGAAGCCGGAGATCCCGGTGAAAACCCACGCATGCACGGGGAGAACATGCAAACTTCACACTCCACAGGCTGCTTCACCTCCCTGAAATTAAACTAACCTTCCACTAATGCTGCTCCAGACTAGGTTAGGTTCAGGGCATGAGTTGCTATGGCAACTTGACATGCCCTGAAACAAACCTCCATTTCTGGAACCGAAAGCTGAGGTTATCCGCTTCTTTAGCCTCAAACTTACCGTGGTAACTAGTATAACCTGCTTTCTGGAATACCCCCCAGGGCTTCAGCCATTTTGTAGGCAATGTTTTGGGGACCCGGGCCTTAGCCCCGCCCATGGCAACTAGGACTCATGGGAAGTGTTGATTTTCACACCATGAGTTTGGGAGCTGTGAACAGAAGTGGGTCTCATGTTGTTGCAGTTATATAGTATGGTCAAAGCAAATGATTTGTCCTTCCATACACATTTGTGGATAAACTGTGACTGCTTATCTGTGTCTTAATGATCTTGTTAAGATTTGGGACAAATGTGGAGACGTGAATGAATTAATATACATGTGATTATACAACTTAATTGAAATTCAAAATTAAAAGTTCTCATAATGCTAAGTTTTGAATTACTTCAAACTTTGGTTCAGTTACCAATATTTGGAATTTACAGTTGTTTCAACTTAAAAAATTAACTCTTCACATCTTAGCCTGAGTTGGGAAAGGTTAAGATTCAGAGTTAGGATTACGTGACATTTTAGGTCACTGTAACTTACAGCTCACCACCCCTCTAGGGCAGTGGTCTCCAACCTTTTTCAAATCACGGACCAGTTTAATGTAAGACAATATTTTCACGGACCGGTCTGAACGAAGCAGAAGTTTGCCTTTGATAATTTTTAGCTTCTGGTTTCTAAAAAAACTATTTTTTACATTAAAATGCTACTACAAGAAATTTAGTTTAAAAATAAAGCATTTGTAAGTTGTTGTTTTCTGCAGATGACAAGGATTTGGCAAAGAAAAGTTGTTGTTGTAGAAGTTGTTTTTGATTTGTAAAAATTAAATAAAAGCAACATTCCAGTTTTTTCTTCTTTCATAGAATGTTATTATACCACTGAGAACACAACCAAGTCTCAGATCAACTTTCAGAGCAAAAAGATTATTCATATTTTATTTTTACATAAATCCTGATTCATTTAGTTTTTTTTTTTTTTACTGATTCATTGAGTATTTATTTTTAGCAGATGAACATTTTCTGTGCTAAAGTTTCTTAACAGATGTGTTACCCACAAGATTTCTGAAGTCTGTACTGAACATTTTGTCAGCACCAATTACTCAAATAGTTAACATGTCTTTTTAATCTGGAACATTTCCCGAGGCCTTAACAACTGCAGTCATTAAACCTCTCCTGAAGAAGAGCAATCTTGCTGTCACAGTATTGAACAATTACATACCCATCTCAAACTTACCATTTTTAGGAAAAGTTTTTGGAAAAGTTGTTTACCAACAGCTCACTGACTTTCTCTTAATAAACAATTCATTTGATGTTTTCCAGTCAGGTTTTAGACCCCATCATAGCACAGAAACTGCTCTTATCAAGGTAACTATCGACATCCGCCTAAACACTGACACTGGCAAAGTCACTGTCTTAATCCTAACAGACCTGAGCGCTGCTTTTGACATTGTTGATCATAGGATCCTTTTACACAGACTCCAAGACTGGGTTGGAATTTCTGGCTCTGCCCTTAGTTGGTTCAAGTCCTATCTAGAAGACAGGAAATATTTTGTTGAAATTTGGGGTTGTGTCTCAGACTGCATGGCTTTGGGGGGGTTGACCGCGACTCCTGCTGCTTCATCACTGCGGTGATCAAAAATCCCACACCGTCACAGCTCTAGTTTATATCTTGTGGGACACAAAAAAATGCGACTTCTCCAGTACCGCTAGCAAAACCGTTGAGGTCAGATCTCACGGAGACTGTGGTCTTGAAGAATGTTGCCCCGGGGCTCGTTCAATACCGGGGCTCGGTACCCATCCCTAGGAAAGGGGCACGGTTGAGAACAATCACCGAAGCGGTCGCTTTGCATTTAGCTAAAGACATGGTACCCATGTATACCGTGGAGAAGACTGGGTTTATTAAGTAATTAAAACCTTATTGTTAATCCTTAAGAAAATGGTGCTACTCTCAAGATGAATGTTTGTCTCCTTTTAGTCTAGACTACAAAGTGTATCTTAAAACACAGCTGGGACTTTGATTCCGAGAGTTTGTTCATTTATTTATTATTCATCCCAGAAATGGGGGTTACATTTGTCTTGAGTTTTATTAAATAAAAGCAAAATTTGCTTTAAGTTGTCTGCCGTTTGTATTGCCTTCCTTAAGTAGGGGAAAGCCCTAACTCCGATCTATGTGTCACTGACAGCAGGTGAACATGGGACAGTGGATTCACTCAGTTGCTGCATCCAACAGATCAGTGCTTGGATGCAAAACAACGTCCTCCAGCTAAACTCAGACAAGACTGAAGTCATTATCCAAAGAAAAAAAGAGAAAGTGTCAGCAGTTATATTCACTCTCTGTCTCTAAAAGCCTCAAATCAAGTCAGAAACCTAGGGGTAATCATGGACTCTGACCTTAACTTTAACACATATATCAAGTCAGTAACATCAGCAGCATTTTACCATCCAAAATCAAAAACATAGTGTCAAAGCCGCACCTGGAGATACTATTCATGCAGTTATCTCCAGCAGGTTAGATTACTGTAATGGCCTGCTCACTGGCCTCCTGTTCTCAGGTCTCTGCACTGGCTTCCTGTAGCTCAAAGAATAGACTTTAAAGCAGCACTGCCTGTTTACAAGTCTCTCCATGGCGTTGCACCAACGTACATCTCTGACATGTTAGCGCCATATGAACCATCTCAGACTCTGAGGACTTCAGGGACCGGCCTACTGCGGGTGCCTAGAGTCAGGACTAAGCTAGGGGAATCAGTGTTTCAGACTTATGCATCTAAAAGCTGGAACAGTCTCCCTGAGGTTGTGAGACAGGCCTTTACTGTGTTAATGTTCAAATCTAGACTCAAAACATTCCTGTTTTGCTGTGTGTATACCTGAAGGGTCCTTATCCCCACATCTGTTAATGTTTTTTTCTCTTTACTGCCTTTTAAAGTAAATTTTATAATAATTATGTATGTTTTTAATCTATGCACTGTTATGTATTGTGATGTTAATGCATTTTTCTGTTTTGTGAAGCACTTTGAATTACTTTCTGTATGAGTTGTGCTATACAAATAAACTTGCCCGGCCATTGCCTTGACAATAACCAAGCAACTTGGAGAGAAGAGATCAACTGCTGGAGAAATTATTAGAAAATGGAAGAAAAAAACAAGATCCATGACAATCTCCCTCCACCTGGGGCTCCATGCAAGATCTTACCTGGTGGGGATCAAATGATTTTCAGACTATTTTAGAAAAACCCAGAACTATACTGGGAAACTGGTCAATGACCTAAAGAGACCTGGACTCAATAACAAAGGTTACGATAGAAACACACAACATTGTCATGGTGTCAAATCCTGCAGGGCTCCAATGTCCTGCTTTAACCAGCACATGTCCAGAACTCTAATTTGGTAGAAAGTTATGTGGTCAGATTAGACCAAAATGGAAGTCTGGTATAAACGCCATTTTTCATATTTGGAAGGGGAAGAACACTGTGTTGCATCCCAAGAACGCCATACCTAAAATAAAGAATGGGTGGAAGTATCATGATTTTGGAGCTACTTTTCTGCAAATGAAACAGGGTGACTGGTCTGTATCAAGGAAAGTATTAATATATCACTGTTTGATGAGATTTTGGATAAAAACCTCCCTCCATAACGTTCAAGATAGAACTTGGCTGGATCTTTTAGGATATCAGTGACCCCAAAAAGAATAACCGGGAAACGAAGGAGTGGCTATGTAAAAAGCATTTCAAGGTTCTGGAGTGGCCTTGTCACTAGGCCTTGATCCAATCGAGAATCTGTGGAGGGGCAGAAACTAACATCACAGATCTGGAAAAGATTTGCATAGAAAAATGGACCAAAATAGGAGCTACTTGACCCGCAGGAGAGGTTTGACCTCTCTCATTGCCAACATGGGTTACATTTAAGTAATGATGGGGACTTCTGTTTTTGACCTAATACTTCTTTTCTGCACCAATAGAAATAAATTATTTTAAAATCAAACAAATCCTGGATTATTTTTTTAATATCCTTTCCCTCACAGTTAAAGTGTATTCATGGTGAAAATAACAGACCTCCCAGAGTGTTTGTTCAGCTAGGATCACATGACCAGAGGAAATGAGGAGCTGGTGTCAGGAAGCAGGAGAGTGAAGTCCTTTTAACTCGGTTTTTGTAGTTATTTCTAGTTCTTATCCAGCTTTGTGTATGCGTGGGTTAAGTGGTACATTTTGAGCTGATTAAATGTAATTTGACGTTCACAGAACACTTTCATAACTCCACAGCAGTCACGTTGTCCTTGTGTGTACACGGAGAGAACTGGACAGGCATTGTTTAACTTCTTTGTGGTGGGAGTTCAGGGCTGATAGCAGAAGTGTTGAGTTCATGCTGCACTGATAGATACGCTGTCAGCTTTTATTGTCTGCTACTCATCTGACTGGCAAAACAATTATGTTTCTAGTTTCTATCTCTTTCTATTTCTTGTACTCTTGTAATCGGTTTAATTTCTTTCATAAAACAATCTTGAAAATAGGTTTTATGTGAGAAATAAATTGATTAATTTATTGTCCTCGACTGCTGCTGCTCTGGCAAAGAAAGTGTTGAAAGACTTTCTTTGGCTAGGGAAGTTAGGCGTGAGAGAAGAGGACTTTATAAACTAAAAAGGTTACATAATGATGCCACATACCTTCATGCTAACAGAACTGATGAAAGAAAACTAGGTACAAATCTTTCAATGGGCAAGAAAAAGACAATTGATGCTTCCAGCTCAATTCCTAAATGTAATATTTGTTTTGCGGAAGCCCTATAAGACAGCAACTATGGAAGTTTTCCCGCTATTTTCTAGGGTGTATTCAGACTGGACACATTTGGTTTCCTTAAAGTGAACCAGAGTTCATTTCCACCGATAATCCTGAACAGTCTGAATACAGACTGTTCAATCTGAATACTCTCAATCAGACCCTGGTCCGGGACCAGAAGTAGAATAAGTGAACTATCTCAACAAGTATTGCAAAGGGCAGGACTTCCAATATTCTTTCTCTTGTTGCTTTGCCCCGCCCTCATAATACCTGTTCACGTGGTTTTGTTTATGAGTTTTGATTCAGAGTGAAAAAGTCAGCTTGACGGCACTCTGAATACAGACCAAAAAAAGGGGCCAGGACTCAATCTGGACCAAATGAAGTGGACTAAAAGGACTTTTCCAGTCTGAATCCACTCTTACTTAGAATTACTGCTGCCTCCAGGTGCTGTCAACTTGCTGTGTGATTGTCAGCTGTGGGTCTTGGGCCTCCTATAGTGGTGATGCTTCAGTCCCAATTGCCCATACAGGTGGTGCTGACTGCAGATAACAGATGCAGGTGGCCCGCACAAAATATGGAGGTCCTAGACGTTTGGTTATCCCATGAAGTAAAAATGTTTTACATTTTTTCATGGGCACGCTGCAAGCAACAGGTTGTAAGACACAGTTATACAAGACAAAAGGGTAAAACATAGGCATGTCAAACAGATTATTATTTCGACACCCCCCAAATCCTACAGACTACAATAATTCCCCTTACTGGTATTTTACAATAAACTTACCACACACGCACAGCAGCGGTATACTTCATTTTTATGACGTCCCTTGTAGGTGGCCATACTTACCTCAAGGGAACTTCAAGAAACCCCTGCAAGCCCCCTTAAGATGCGCCCCCTTTGCTTTACAACCCTCCACTGACCCTAACACAAAAACTGACTGCATCAATACAGGTCAAACCCCATATGGGTGCATGTGGATAAGGCATTATTTGGGTTGAATATAATATCCGATCGCATCTACATCAGTGCAACCTAAAGCTGGTGTTTTTCAAAACCATGTAGTGGCACTGCTTGGAATATCCATCTTTAGTTGAAGAACAATATTGATTTGACATGAGATCTCAGAGATTGCAAAGTTTATGCCCCGTTTGAGCAACAAATTTAAAAATAAAATATGTTTTAATTGTTTCTTCCAGTCAGCTCTTTGGTGACTGTTGACTGCTTTTGTTTTATATAAAATAAGTCTGAATTATGTGGACTTTTTTACAACTTGCTTAATTCAAGATTGATGTTTTATTTCTTTATCCATCAAAGCTGAAAGGTTTTCCTCTTCTCTCTGCAGGTTACTTGATCATGACAGACGACTGGTTCTCTGAGTATGTTTATGAGGTGGTCGTAGACAAGAAGTTTCTTCCCCCCGATGTCCTAGAAGTGATGCAACAGGAGCCTATCATACTTCCTGCCTGGGATCCAATGGGATCATTGGCCTAAACACATACAAATCCATATTTTTGCCCAACCTGACTCCGCCCTAATCGCTGGCTGCTTTTATCCCAAATATTTCTCCAGCTCCTCCCTCTGAAACAGCCTGTTCTTTTAGGAAGATAATAAAAAATTTTGTTGTCTTTTTTACTGGACTGCTTGTGTCAATTTTCTGCTTTTATTTTATCATTTGGTTTATTTCCAAATCATGCAAAATCATTGCAGTTTTTTCTCTTGTTGCTGAATTTAATTCTCTCCAAACATTGCAAGTAACATATTTTCCACGTATAGTTTTCCCTCATAAGAACACGATGTATATAAGAGCAGAAGAAGTCTGGGTCCAGTGTGTGTTCACCTAAATTTGTTGAAAGTCCAACAGACATTGATATGTTCAGACTTACTGCTTTAAACCACTACTGCCAATGTAATGAGAACTTTTGACCTCCTACCAGTTAAGTTATGGCTGCTATTCAGTTGTTAAGAAAAAATATGTTCTCTTCTTTTTTATTTTTTATTTTCACAATAAGCCATAGACACAAGGCTCTTGCATGAGGAAAAACTCCTATTTTAATACACCTTGAAGGATTTGATGTGATATTTTACAATTTTCCTTGTTACCCTAAAGAAAAGAGCTTTGAGAAATGTGAAACCGCCCCACAGACGGGTAGTTTATACGAGGACTGTCAAGGGAGCAGTTTTTAAACAGCGTGGCCCATTCTGCTACCAAAAAATACTGTAGATGGATGATGTGGTATTATTTAAAACTCTAAGATTGATAACATGCCCGGAATATCTGTCCTCAAGGTTTGTATCAGAGCCATGGAAGTGCTCTTATTCTGGGTTTAATTTTAGAAAAGAGCGTAAACATTGTAGTCAACGCTGAGCTGCAACACCACACTAAGCCACTGCTTCGGCCAACTTTGTGTTTTTGAGTTGGTGCTTTAAAAAAAAAAACTCAAGCTGTGTATCCACCGTTCTCAGCTACATGCTCTCAAGCAACACTTTTGATTAAATAGACAATGTAAACGTGCATGAATGCACATTCTGGGTTTTAATGTTCAAAACTCCTGCGTTGATGCACATTTGAGCATTTTAGGGATCTAGGTGCAAAACCTATGGCCATTGAACAAACATTTAAAGTGATACCAGGTCAGACTTTGACCAATCAGGGACTCAGATTTGGTTGTGACGTATATACGGCATTCCTTTTTATTCATTGAAGTACCAACTATATGTAAATTGATCATAGAGGAGAAATTAATAATTGCAGTTTGTGTCCCACCGGAATTATATGACACCACGGCCGAATCTGAATTCCTTCTCCCTACCCCTCCAATTGTAGGGACATTTGGATGGGCAGGGTTGTCAAAAATAGTTTTTTTAAAGGCTAACCTTTAAGGGAGGCTGAGCCCTCTGCCACAAGGGTGTTCTGTGTCACGCTTTGCCACGGCGGAGAAGCGCTTTTCTTCATTTATTTGTGTTCTGATGCACAGAAGTTTACATTTAACTGTAAGACCTTTTTAAAGTTATAAAACCGATATTATGTATTTCCGAGTGCTAGAAGCTCCCTGCTAACGTAGCTGACCGGAGACTATTCATGACGTCATCGAGTGGGAGAAACGGCCAAATTCGATAGCACGATTTTTCCATAACTGTCCATCTGGAGGCTAAATGTAGGGGAAGAATTCAGATTCGGTCGAAGTCTTTCATACATCAAAATAGACTTCCACTTCTGGATACCAAACGTGCCCATGACCTCATCACCTCTGTTTCCTGCACCGACATGTCCACTGAAATCTGAACCAATGACAACTCTCACTTCTAGGGATGCTCATCATTACTTCATCAAGGTCCAACCAGAGTTTCTCCTTCTCCTCCAGCTCACATCCTACCTGTGAGGCATACCCACTAACAAGATTTAACATCTCACCTTCCATTTCTATCTTCAGACTCATCGCTCCATCTGACACTCTTTTTACCTCCACAACACTTCTAACTCCACAACTCCTCTTTTACGAAAACGCCTGCTCCATTTCTCTTCCCATCTCCACCATGACAGAACTACTTGAACCCTGCTCCTAGGTACCCTGTCGCTGAACACCACCGATGGCAGTTGTTGTTAACCCGGGCCCGAACCAATCCGGAATGAGTATTATAGGTCTGTTTCGCATATTTGGTGGGGCAAAGATTTGACGGATGCCCTTCCTGTCTTGGGACTGGCACAATGAGACACTGGCTTAGGCCTCCTCGTAGTACATTATAGCCTAGATTGGAAATATGAAGCTACAGTCAGGACCATAAATATTTGTAGAGAGACACATTCTTTCTAATTTAGTTTCTGTACATTACCACAGAAAAACTAAAGCATTTTTTAAACACACCTTCATTTCATGGAGCCGTAAGTAATTGGACAATTGACTTCCATGCTATTGCATGGGCAGGTGGGGCAATTCCCTTGTTATGTGATTATGAGTAAAGCAGATAAAAGGCCTGGCGTTGATTAGAGGACTCGTGCTTGCATTTTGAAGATTTTGCTGTGAACAGACAACATGCGGTCAAAGGAACTCTCCATGCAGGTGAAAGGAGCCATCATCAAGCTGAGAAAAGAGAAAAGAACCATGCCAGAAATTGCTACAGTATTAGGAGTGGCAAAATCACAGTGTGGTACATCCTGAAAAAGAAAGAAAGCACTGGCAACGCAAAAGACCTGGACGTCCACGAAGACAACAGTGGTGGATGATGGCAGAATCATTTCCATGGTGAAGAGGAACCCGTTCACAACAGCCAACCAAGTGAACAACACTCTCTAGGAGGTAGGCGTATCAATATCCAAGTCTACCATCAAAAGAAGACTGCATGAAAATCAATACAGAGGGTACACTGCAAGATGCAAGCCACTCATAAGCCTCAAGAATAGGAAGGCTAGATTGGACTTTGCTAAACTAACCATATAACCTTTTCACCAATCCCCCCAAAATTTACTATGATTAAAAAAAAGCTAAATATTTTATGTCAGTATGAAAAAAGTGAAACTTCTGTTTGGTATAGAATCACTACACATAGATTGATATACAGCACTTGAGGACTTAAGTTTTTTGACAATTTGAATATTATGGCTCACATGTTTTCAAAAGCTCAAAGTCAAAATCTGGAACCTTGTGTTGTCACAAACTAATCACCTAATTTACTTCAACACCCACAGAGATTTCCTAAGCCTTTAAATGTGCTCTCAGTCTGAGTGAGTAAGCTACACTTTCATGGGGATTGTGTCGACTTGACAGATGTCCAGGAGACAGTCAGAAACAGCCTTCAAGGAGGTCAAGCCTCAGGCCTTTGATACAAACTGGTTGTTGACAGAGTGCTGTATTCAAGCATTTTCATTAAAAATTGAGTGGAGATACAAAGTGTGTTAGGAAAAGGAGCACATCAACAGATGTAACTGCTACATTGAGAAGATTATAAAACCAAATTTGTTCTAGAACTTCAGGGAGCATCAAAAGAAGTGGACTGAGGCAAGAGCCAGTGCATCAAGAATCACCAGACTCACAAAAAGGCTAGACGTGGACTCCAAATGGTAAAATAAAATAAGTAATTGGTCAAAAAACTGGTAAATGAAAAAATCTGGTGCATTTAAGTAAGTAAATGCCGTGTGACAGCATTGCATATTGAAAATCTTGATTTTTGAGCCATTAGTCACTTCAGTGTAGAAATAGCAGATGCCAAAAAATTCATAATAAAGAAGAAAAAAATCATATGCAAGTCACACTGGAGGTTAAGTTACACTTTTTGGAGAATTTTAATTAACAAAATATGGGAACAAAAACAGACGTATCAACTTGAAAGGCAAATCATTATAACAGAATAAAAGCCAATATTTGACCGAATATATGCACACTTCATCATAACTCTATTTAGCTTCATGAAACATAAAAGGAAATAAAAAAAATATCTAGTATACTAGCGCAACATGTGAACAAGTATTCAAATAACCATAAAAGGAATATACCTGTTTGTCAACTAAACTCTATATCACTAAATGCTCTGAATTCTTCAGCTTCTGTGTCACTTCTGAACAACTCCACCAAGGCTGACGCTTCTTCTTCTTCGTTACTGTCAGTAGCAAATACTGATATAGACACCTTCAGCGCCTTTTAGTGTTAGTGGGGGGAAAAACAAACACAGGGGCCCTGTTTGTTTTTTGATAATATATAAGTTAGAGGGCAGGGCACCTCAAACAATGCAAAGAAAAACTACTTATGCTCCAAAAATACAAGAAGTATACTGCATTGTTGTAGACAGAAACACACAAAGCATCTCATCTACTTGGTAAAATCCCATGAATGGGTCCAAGAAATATTAAGTGTTCAGAATTGATCGCATAATCAATTTTGCCACCAAGTTTAATCTGAACTCACAAAGATAAGAGACCCTTCTGTCCTGGGCGTGTGCTCTGCCGTGTAACTGTAAACGGCAAAGGTCCACAGTTGTTAAAGTATAGACAGTCACTGCATTTTGCCTGGAAGGGCTTCTTGTGAATGTTTTTTTTAATTATTGGGAAGCAGAACAAAGTAGGGCTGTGAACCTTCGAACTGCTTCACCCAGGCTTACAAGTCGTGACGTCAGAAACTGAGACTTATCACAGCGGCTCTGTGAGTCGGGCGGTCAGAACTAGCTGGCCGTTTTCACACGGCCTTTGCGAGGCTGCTGTCACTTTTGCCTTGCCGTTGTCTTATAAGGTGTTTGTCTGAGCCTTCGTGTTTGGGTGCTGCAGCGAGGATTAACCTACTGTTTCAGGTGATGCTGATTGGGATGACGTTCACCATGTCCAGCCAATGGCTTTTGGGACTACAAGACATGAGTTGGGGGGGGGGACTTTAGCATAATTTATCTCAATGTTTACACGTTTCAAGCCCTTGTTACTTTCAAATCAAAACCAAAATTTAAACCCACAAGACTGACTGTACTGGGCCTGGCATAGTGCCATTTGGCATGGCACAACACAGGTGGCTGTAAATGGGTTAGACAGGCTGGGGCACAGACACTCTGTGCCCCAGCCTGTCATTTTACCAAAACTAAAATCCTAGTGCTCCATTGCGTTGATGATTTTCGACATTTTACAACTTTACGTGATCCTCATGTTTGTGTTCTCTGCGCCTCCATGCATGAAGGAGTCCTGGATTAGGGGCAAGAATCCTGTTGGGCTCAGAGTGTGAGTGTTTAGTGGAGAGGGTGTGTGAGCGGGTGCATGCCGGCTTCAGTATGTGTGTTTGCGTCTTAAGCCGCACAAAGCAGAATACGACCTGTTGTAAGCCTGGGCATGTGGGATTTGTGTGATTGGGTTTAGTCAGCGCTGAAAGACGGCATGTTGGGCTCCGGATGACCTCCAGGAACAATGCAAGATCTTCTGTTGACAACATTAAGGTAGGACCTCACACTTCCACAAATCATCATCATGGGGCTGCCAAGTTCATTATTACCAGCTGCAAACCTTTGTTTATGGCCACTAGGAAGCCCTGGGTGGTTGTGTTTTCGTGCACGTTAGGCAGTTTGTTTCTGTCATCTGTCCTCCACTTTGTTATTCAGATAAATATTCAAACATCATAACCCATTAAATGTTAGATGTTTTTCTCTTTTTCTTTTTGCTTTAAAAATAAACAAAAGACTTTGAAAAGTTCTATGGCTTTAAAAGAAATCATAAAAAAGTCAACACAACTCGCAGACTCACAGATTGTTATAATACAGAAATACTTTGGATTTAAAATGATATATACGTACATGGTTAGGATTACGTGCATAATAAATCCAAAAGCTTTAAATTTATCTAAAAATTTAATTTTAAACATCCAGGTCACTTTTACACATTTAACAATAATCCGTGTTGATATAAATAAATCACTTCCTGAGTTTGATGGCTCAGTTGGCTGTGTTTAGGACTGGCTCATGGGAAATCAGGCTTCTTTGCCTATAGGAAAGTCTGGCTCTTTTGGTAAAATTTGCAGTCTTTTATTTGGGTAAGAAGTGTAGCTTCTACAACAACAACTGCTTGGTTATATTTATAATCTATCTTTTAACATATTTACATCCAGAATTTCAAATTGTGGTATTACTTTTTAATTCAGTTTACCTAATTTTGGCATTTCTGAAGTTTTTCGTTGCTAACTTAGCTCTAAGCCCTAGTGTTAGCAGTAAGTTAGCTGGTTTAGCTAAATCTACTGATATTTACTAATTCATTTTACTTTTTTTCCCCTCAGTTTCTCAACATTTGCTGCTTTTTCAGCAAACTGTTTAGAGGTTTGAGCGATAACAGCTACACACATACTGGAAACACTCAGGTCACGTTTAGGTTTTAATGTGATCAAACATATTGTGTTTTTACTTTCACTTTATGTTGTTTATGGAGGAGGCTTATAGCTTTTGCCCCATGGACTTTGAACAGAGTCACAACAGAAGATCTTCTTAACTGACTCAGCTTTATGATAATCACACGTTTTGATTCAAGTTCCCCTCTTCTATCCTCCTGATTTCTAAGTGGTCCCAGTATTCTTTTAATTGTGATTTTGCTGTTTTTTATTAAAAATAAAAAAAAACCTGTGTCGTTTCCTAGGACATAGTTTCTGCAGAGCAGCAGTAGTTCATTAGAAATTTGTCTCTGAGTTGTAAGTGGAAATGTGGAAAAGTCATTATGTCCGTAAAAATGTCAAAATAATCCAAATGGTCCCAACCAAGACATTAGGAAAATCCTTCCAAAATCATATTTTAAAGGAAAATAAATAATCCTGAAAGTCCAAATGTAAGAAATGTAAACAGCAAGTTTTAGCAATTACAATCAAAAGAGCTGTTATGTCCCTCTTCAGAGAGGAGGGAGAAATGCGCAACATAAAGAAAATTAAGATAACTGGGAGGGGTTAAGGTTGGCCACACAGCCGTTTATTCGGTGACACATGAATAAATCAAAGGGGACTAAAGGAAAATAACCAACAAGACACCAAAAAGTAAAATAAAAAAATAACTTAAATTCTCAGGCTTTGTAGCTATACAATTATGACAGGAAGGCAAAACTCAAGATTACTCTAAATGCAAACAAAAGACCACAATGTAACAAAAGGACTAAACCAGAATCAAACTAAGGGGGAAACCAGAGGCTTTCTCAAGCTAAGGCCAGGCAGACAGCAGGGGCAGGCTGGAAAATAAATTCCCACTCAGGAATGCAGTGGAGCAGAGAACCCTGGGAGTTTTTAAAGCTTCCCTCCAAGCCAGACGATTGGAAGCAGCCTCAATCAGCGCTGCAGAGGGGGGGGGAGTCAGCAGCTGTGCAGGACCTGGAGTTCTGCAGGAGCTAGAACTCACACACACACACACACACACACACACACACACACACACACAC
Source organism: Oryzias sinensis (assembly GCA_037389245.1). Classification (NCBI taxonomy): domain Eukaryota; kingdom Metazoa; phylum Chordata; class Actinopteri; order Beloniformes; family Adrianichthyidae; genus Oryzias; species Oryzias sinensis. Next base: position 25,969,376 of record CM074488.1, read on the forward strand.
ACACACACACACACACACACACAACAAGCAGACATGACCAGGGGGGTATTCCAGGAAGCATGTTTAAACTAGCCTGACTTTGAGCCTGAACTCTGGCTGAAATCCGCCTGAACTTGCTTACTCTGGGTATGTCGGTTCCAAAAGACCGGATATGAGTTGGTGTAATTACGCTCCACTTGGTAACCCTGGGTTAATGCTCGTGCACAGCAGGTACATAAAGACATTCTCAATCGCCGATTTCCGGAGTCACCATGGAAACGAGTGGAGAAAAAAAGAAAGCGCTATACTTCAGTGAGACGGAGTCTGAGATTTTAATGACGGCGTATGAAGATTATACGTCCATCAAAAAAGTTATACAGCTGCATCATCAGCAAAAGAAAGAGTCTCTGCTTGGAGAAAAAGAACGGACAGTAAGTAAACGCACCAGTTTCTATCTCATTTTCATTGTGACGCATACATATATATATATAACTTATCCAACTTAAATGAATTACTTCAATTGGTAACAAATAATTGAGTTGAATTCATTCAACCTAATTTCTTACGTCTATCCAACTCAATTTTTTTTACAACTCAAATTTACATATCTAATTAAATGTCAAATTACTCCAATTCAGTTAAATGTTTTTTCATCTTAGTTTAATTACTTCTTTAACTCTCATATGTCTAAGTTTGAGCCTGCAGATATTCTCATTTTTATAACAATAAAGTGAATGAAACTAAATGGATTTGCAGCATGAAGTCATGTTCTATTTCTCCAATTTTAACATTACTTTGTGTGGCACTATGGGTGCTAAATAAGCTAATCATCCTCTCCCTCCCTCTCACTCATGGTGCAGAAAGAATTAAGCATAACAGGACAAATAACTAGACGATACACAGTAAAACTGTCAAGGAAAGCCTCCTGCTGCTCAGCTGCTCTCCTCCTGGAGGTCCCTCCTCCCCTCCCTGCTCTCAGGTGTTCACAGCTGGTTCTCATGTGCTCCTGATTTGTGCCCTTCTTAAGTTACTCTGAACCCTCTGTCATTGTCGCAGCATTGTGATTAACTCGCATTTCTAGCTTTGCTCTTGGCATTAAAAGCCTTTTCGAGTTATTTAGTTTGTGTGTCTTTCCTTCACCTGGGTTCCTCCTTGGTTCCACGTCACAAAAACAGCTAAACAACTAAACACATTTGGTCAAAAACCCACACTTAAACCCAAATCCGTTGTAGGTAGCATAACCGTTCGGCCTGAAACTTCCATTCGGGGTCCTTTTGACTGAAGATAATGTCACACTACAGTAACCCCACTTGGACTGCTCGGGCTCTACAAATTTTCATTTCACGTTCCCTTTTGTAACCTAAAGTTATTTTCCCTTATAAATTGTGTCTGACAATATTCTTTGTAATCTTTGTAAAGAGATTTTGCTTGTTTTTCCAGTTTAGTTCAGCCTTGGCTGAAATTGTTGTCAGCAATGTTGTCAACAATAATAAACAATAATGATAATCTCGGTCTATGTCGGAGCTCTGTTTGTTTACAACAGACTTAATAATATCTTCTTCTATGGTAGGATCACAATTTGTCCAGACTCTCTGACACGTCATCGGACCAACGGACAGCCAATCACATAATGTGACATCAGCATTAGTCCAAGGAACCCCGTCTGGAAGTTCCAGGTCAAACGGTTATGGTACCTACACCGTCCAGACAGGCAAAGGGAATGGTATCCCATAATCCCTACTTAATTAAATTAATTTGAATGAAAGTAAAATAACTGTCTGATAACTACGTGTTATTTTTAAGCTGAATTAACATAAAAAATGATTTCTCTTAACTGAAGCAAATAATGAAGTTATATCAATGTAAAAAGGTTTATATTTCCAACATCCATATGTGGTCTTATCACCCTCTCATGGTGGAAAAAGTATTATCTGATTCTTCATCCACTAAATCATCTTCAAATGGACACGCCATGCTGCTTCACCTCTCTGTAAACAAACTAAGCTTCAACTAAACCTGCTCCGGACCAGGTTATGTTCAGAGCATCAGTTGCTATGGGAACTAAGCATACCCTGAAACATACCTCTGTTTACGGAACCGAAAGCTGAGGTTATCCACTTCCTTAGCCTCAAACTTACCTTGGTAACTCATATAACCTGGGGCCTGTTTCACAAAGGAGGTTAAGTGTAAACTCTGAGTTCATAAACTCGGAAATCAGGGAAACCCTGGGTTTTCCGTTTCAGAATCGGAGGTTTGTCAAACCAGAGAAAGCAGAGTAAGTCAAACCCGTTTCTGAAAGAGAGGTAACTTTTACTCGGAGTCTGTATCCATGGTTACTTATGCTGTGAACCTAACCTGGTCGGGAGCAGGTTTTATTCTCCAAACTCGAAGTTTTTGCCGGTCCCCTCCCCTTTTTAAAGACGAAGCGGTATATTTCGCTTCAACCTTCATTGCCCACATTTCCGTCACACAGAGACGGTCTAAGTGACAAGAATGGCTTGTCCTTTTTTGGAGGACCCAATAGAGGAGGAGGCTGCATTAATTCATAGAGAATTACATTTACGTCGTGCGAGGATTTTGAGACCTCGACTCGATGTTTTGTCATTTCCCCATACGTTTTTGTTTGAGCGTTACCGTTTTTCATTGCAGTCAATCACATATATAAAATGAAAACAACATTAGGTCTTGCTATGTAGATGTTTCATATGTCAAATATATTTATACTTCATTTTTAGCTGCTGCCATGTTCTTTTAATTCCTGCAGGATTGCATCTACGTGAAAATGAAATCAGGGACATTGAATTAGATTAATGTAACAATTACTTTTTGGAAACACAATTTTCTAGAACTGCTTACTTTCTTAATCCCATATAAACCTATACCACTTGATCAATACAAGGGTAGTGTTGCAGCGGGTGTGTGCTGAGCGGGGTGCGATCCACGAGAGACAAGGGGAGGGGCGAGTGCAGGTGCAGAGGGGGGGGGGGGGGTGAGCACGGATGAGGAGGACGGAGAAGGTGTCATTCCCAGAATAACTGTTTTGGAGTCATTCTTATTCCGCTCTGGAGGTTGAGGGTTTCGAACGGGAAGTGAACCCCGAAGGAGAATTCCCTTCGGCCCTGAAGGAAATCTCCCCTGCGCTTTTGACCACGGTCGGAAAGACGAGAGAAAAGAAGGAAGTCTTTGCGCAGCGAAAGGTTCAACAGTAGACAAAAGTTCACTTTTAAAAACACAATTGCATGTATTAATATTAAAATGACCAACGTTTGCAAGAGGGAGAGGTTAACAAAAAAGTCCTCTAAACATTACCGACGTTAAAGGCATTTTCCCCCCAGATTGGTTCTGTACACTATGCAGCATTTCATGCATTTACACCAGGAATAACACTTCAAAAGTACACTTAAATATAGCCATTTTTTATTTCACTCCTTACGCTATTTAAAAAGTTATTACAGCCAATATTTTATAACAATGATTTAAATGCAAACTTAGGCATTAACTTGAGCAGCTATGTTTTCCACGCTAACTGTCTCTGTTTTGCAGATGCAGCGGTGTTGCTTTTCTTCTGGAATATGTGTTCATATTCACTGTAACTCTGCAGCAGCACGTCAAGTTCAGCTGGCGAAAAATACGCAGACCTTTTTTTTTCACGGTTGCCATGGTGACTCGTGATATCTGCGCTCCATTGATAATGGCTTCTTATAGACGCGGTGCTCACGCTCACCTCCGAATCAGTCCACTCAGAGTTGATTGATCTAACTCGGATCAGCTGCTCTGAAACTGAAAACTCAGAGTTGTCAATCTCTCGATTGACCAACTCAGAGTTCAAGTTTGACCTCAGAGTTGGTTGAACCTCCTTTGTGAAACAGGCCCCTGCTTTCTGGAATACCCCCTAGGGGTCATAACAAGAGGCTATTTTGAAATGACCTCCCTACTCCTTATTTACTAAGAAACTATCTAGTGCCCTGGACTTTAAAAGCAATTCGGACACCATGCTCACCACTTTTTTGTTTGTTAAATGTGACATCATCGATTATAAACGTATAAACGTAATAAACCTGATTTTTTTACGATGGCTAACCATAAGTCCACTCTTTTCTGAAAATGAAAATTTGGATGGTTTATAAAAAATGAATGAAATTACATTTTATTTCACAAAACTTTCCAAATGTAATGCATTGTAATCTACATTCGACAATCTAAGGAACACTGATGCAGAGACTTCTGGGAAATTTCTAGGTCACTTGCATTTTGAAATTGTAGATTCTGAGGGCACTTCAAAATGAATACGCACTTTATAGTGCACTACGTAGTGAGTAGGAGTGCAGACATAACCCTAGTTTTTTAGATGTTATTAAAATGGTTGGGCATTTTATAAATTAATGTGATTTACAATCAATATAATTCAACTGAACACTTTACAAAAAATAAAAACTAGTAAAGAAAAACCCAGAACTGATTAGTTTTTTTTATGTTCAGAAATGCTTGGAAAGTAACTTTTGCTATTTACACATTAAATTTTTAGAAAAATACGGATAATGTCAATGTGTTCAATTTACAGAAACTCAAATGTGCTCATGTGTAGAGACACTCACATGAATGTGTTTTTTATGTATTTCATTTACTAAGGCAAAAAGAAAAAGACAGAACAATGAATATTAGACTGCACTGTGTTTTAACAGCAGATTGCTACATAAAGCTGTGTGACTGATTTGAATTGTACTTTCTTATGTAAGCGCAAGCAAACACAACAGAACATGTAATGGTCTTGCAGGTTTAGAAAAATAGAAATGAAAATCTGACTATAAAGACAGATTGATAGCAGTCTCTCTAGAATCTAAAAGCCTTATAATCTCACACGAAAATGCGTGTTCTCCCATATTTCTCAGCTTGTATAAAGAAATGAAGCTCTTGTTCTAAAGAATGCTGTGAGTGTTCTTTGCCACTTTGTGTTTCCTCACATATGCTTATCAGTCATCAATTTTAATTTAGAACAATCAAAACCCCAAATGTTTTTTTGTTCTGGGTGTAGTTTCCTTGTAAATTACTGTGAGTTCCTCTGGCCAGGTTAAAACTGTTTGCCCACATGGTGCAGCGGTAGATATTGAGCGGAGAAGTAAATGTCAGAATCTCCGTTTTCTGTCTCCGCTGTTTATTTTTATTAATCTATTACCAAATGGTGTTGAGTGTGCATGAGCAAATGCAGAACAGATTTTTTTTGTGTGTTTGCTGAGTTTAAAGATCCACTTTGATGAAAATAGTTTTTTAACATGTTCTTGTACTATTTTTCTCGTTATGAAGGGCATATATGCAGAATATTAAGCTTAAAATTGAATTTTGAAGCATGTCTTTATTCAAGTTGTTGTAAATGAGGAGCAGATAAAGATATGCCCTCTGGAAATGAATGTATTTGTGACGTAGAAGCTCAAATCGGCAGGCCACAAGCTCTTTGTTCTGCTCTACTCTGATGCCTCCACTCAGACAAATATTTCCATGTGATGAATGGCTGGATAACTCCAATATTGCTCGCCATTTTTGTTGCTCCGCTAGTGTGAGGTTGGAGGTGTGAGGGGCTGTAAGCTAGCATCAGCGCATGTTAAAAGAGAGCTCTCAATTATGGGTGACAGTAAGGGGGGCGGGGTTGCTCTGTGCCCAAAGTTCTGCTACTCAGAGGTGAATTTCTAATAAACTCCTGGTGCTCTGCAGAAATTATGTCTTAGAAAATGACAGGTTTTTTGGATTTTGCCTAAAAATTGCATCATCATAGTTAAAAGACCACTGGAAAATGGATCAAAAGAGGATCAGAGTTGGGACTTTATAATTAAAAATGTATTTAAAAGCCTTAGTACAACAAAACACTAAGTTCTAATACCTATTGTTTCAAAAAGTACACAAAGATTACCAAAAGGCTTTGTTGGTTTCTTAGTCATAAACATTAAAACTAAAAAAGTAGTGAGTCAGATCATAAATTATAGTGAAATTCCATCTAGATGTCAAATATGAAAGAAATAGTAGATTTTATTTATTTGACAGAGGAAAAGGTTTGTCAGGTTGATATATTGGTGGTTATTGGCTCATCGTAGCTCCATTCCATTAGGACTCTCAGGTGAAAAGAAGGAGGAAATTGCACAAGAGGGGGAAGAAATTTAGTTAGTGGTGATTTAATCTCCCTCCTCTTCTCTTCATTTCTAATAAATTCACAAGTTCTATTAGTTATTTGTTTCTCAAGAGAACCGTCTGACCGACATTTGTAGACTTTGACAAGCACATTATTCTTACTCCTTGTATCTGGAAAAGCTACAAAAGCCAACGCAGAGCTTAAACTTTAACGTTTTTTTGTGTTAAACCCAGAAAAAAGATTGATGAGCTGCTGTACAGTTCATTAGCAGGGAAGACTTATACCTTTAATGGATCACTTTATCACTTCAGAAACCTAGTTGTCTCACTGTCCATAACCCCAAAACCTGGGAACTTTTATCCTTTGAATTAATCCTTTTTCTCAGAAAGTTCGGCTTTTGATGGTTGGGGGTTTTCTTTTGATTCCACATGCAAAAAAGAAAACCCAACCCTGGTTTGTCAAAAATAAATAAATCAAAACGTAAACAAACCAAAAAAAATATGAGACACGATGTCAATAATTTGAACGGTTGTGGCAGTTCAGCGTGATTGAGAATTCCTTTTGCTCTTATAAAGATGCCAAAAAAGAAAAAAGTACTTCAGCTGGTTTCATTTAAAGAAAAGAGGCCAGAGGAGGAAAAATCATTCATTTTTAACCAAAAAAAAAAATACACATAACTATACAGTAATTTACTTTTATTTCTTTCTGTTCTCATTAATCATCTTGCGAGTCCTCAGATTTATGATTTGGTCCTCTAGGGAGATGGGGGAAGGGGGGGGGTCTTCATCATGGCTGAGAATTGAAGAACTTGGAGGAGCCGCTGAGTTTGATGTTAGAAAGGCATCTCACACATCTCACCCAAAAATAGTCATTGAGTTTTAGTGTGGAGAGCTCATAAGGAAGGGTTGTAGAATCCCTTAATATTTGATGTTGGGTTTTTTTTTACTTTTTGGTGCAAAAGTTTGACTATTTCTACAAAAATAGAAACAGTTTTTGGACTTTTTTACTTTTATCAGGCATAGTAGCACAAATACAGATTGATGTGAAAATCTTTCATCAAGCTGCCAAGGGTCCTCAAGTTTCTATGAAGTGGAGCTTTGATTTTGATCAATCTTCGAAATAGTTTTTTTGTTTTTTAAACTGTAGGAAAAAAAATACTGTAGTAATGACCTGGAGGAGTACCTTTGCTGTGAACAAGCAGTCCTCCTACTCCCTTTCACCGAACCTGGTGAGAAAGATGACCCAGGAACTGAGGTATCCATTTCTTTTCTGCAGGTTTAGCATGCCAAAGGAATCAACCAAATTAAGGCGAAGCATCTGGAGCAAGGGGGGGTGGGGTTGATTGTAGGGATCTGTAATGCTTTTCGCAAGCACCCGTGTCATCTGGTCAAATATTTGCAGCATGCACTTCCAGGAAAGTAGGTGTTTTGAGATTTTTTGACGTCCAGCGCTGGACTGAGGTAATGAAGATGTAACACAAAAAATATGGGCTCCAGAAAACCAAAGCATCTGGAGCCGCCGTTCTGTAGGAAAAGTCTGGATGAAGGATTTGAAGTGGAGCAGAAAAAGGAAAAGGGAAGGAGTGAGTGACAGGTGAGGAGAAGAAAGGAAAAAGGAGGAGGAATGAAGGCTTGTTATAACGTCAACACTGCGGAGTGGACTCCACACGTCCACAGGGCTGATTGAGGGTAGGATTTTCCCGTTCTTCATTGTGTGAACTCTGCCAGAACATCAGAACCATAAACTTCTTCTTTTTTTTCTGTTTGTGTTATGACTGCATCAACACAAACCTGACACTCTAATGTGCAGGTCTGTGCCTGCATGAGTGTCTGGTGTCTGAGCGCATGCATCCATGCATCCATCTGTGCATACATCTGCACGGCTGTGAGCCTCCGAACACAGCATGTGTGTCAGTGTGTGTGCGTTGTAAGTCAGAGAGAGAGGGACAACAAGGGAGTGAGAGAAATAGAGAAATGAGGGAGTTTTGAGAGCTCAATGGGCAAACGGGAGATCCTGATGTGCTGCTTTACGCTCTTTCCCGGCAAGTTTTTTGCCGTACCTCAGGATTCTTTAGGTTCAGAGTAAAGAAGTTGTTTCAAGTTCTTCTTGTCTCCTTTCACCACCTCCAGGTAAAGCATGCGTGTGAGCCAGGATCAAATCATTTTGCAATATATTTAAGTCTTTATCGAGATTTGATGAAGTTAGTTTTTTGTTTTATGTAGCTTTTTCTTACATGGTTTCCTTGTTTATTAATATCTACGTCTTCTAATGGGAAGGTAACATCTATTTTAGACAAATTCTCATATAGTTTATACACTCTTTGCACATGTTTGTGTAAGGAGTAATTTAATGGGCAAACTTGAACAGATTTGTACTTTTTATTTCTTAAAACTAGTTTTATTCCATAAAGTTGATTTATTGTTTGTAAACTATGAAAGTACTGTAAAAACTGAATCCTTAAAAAGTAAAGAAAATTTGTTTTATTTTCTGTTTCCCAAAAACATCTTATTAAGAAAGTGTTTCAACAGCATTTTAAAGTTTGAGATAACATGTCTAAGTGACTATTACTTCCCCTTTAATTCTTTTTAATTTTTATCCCATTAGCAGTTTTCTTATTTAAAGAAATCTGCAAATGGGAAAATAATGTTTGACTTGTTTCTTATTGGCAACACAAAGAATTTGTTTAAGAATTTAAAACAAACTATTAGTGTCTTTGCACTTCTCTCTAGAAAAACAAACAAACATTTCTGACATCTTCAAATAACAAAGTGACGGACATTCTGAGAGAACTAGATAGAGTTTGAAACGAGCTGGAGTTTGGTGTGGATGTAAAGCAAGCAGAGGATTGGCTTTTCCTTTGGTGCGCAGATAAACCAGCGGCTACTCAGGCTCCTGACTGTGAGCGAGTCAGGGACCAGTTTGGACAGAAAGTCACGTTGTGTAAAAGCAGCTGGACTCTGGGCTTTTTATTAAGTGATGGAATTCCTTGTAAATTGAGTCTTCCTACAGCCTGGCCTCTGTCACTAATTGAGCCGACACTGTAAACAATGTGATCTGTGTTTAAACAGATTTTTAGCCTGAGTTCATGTGACAGAAGTCAGGATGTTTAATTACAGCTCAGAGAAAAAAAAAACGTGTTTTTAATCTTCATTTATGGTTTACTTATTAGAAAAATACAACATATGCATATACAACAAGAAACATGAAACTTGAACTGAATGTATCATGCATGATCTTGAAACTTTTTAACACATTTCGACACGTTTCATATAACAAATATATATATATAGTTAAGTTAAACGAGTAAAACAAAATTTTGATGGAAAACTGTGGCATTGTTATGACAGACCGTTTCACATCTACCCCACTTACTTATCTGACTTTTTTCTTATTTAGCTTCCTGTTTTGAAAGATGCTCTTATGAGGCGCTTCAGAAAATGTTCAAACTGGTAAAGTGAAATAAAAACGGTAAAAAAATGTAATAGAAACATGGCCAAATTACTCTCCCTAATTTACAATAATTTTAGTGTTAGATAATATAATAAGCACGCTGAAAATGGTTATTTTTCATGATTTATGAACTCCTGATCCGTAAAAGCTCCAATAATAAAACAATAAAAGACTGTGAGGATAGATTTTTTGATCTTATGCTTTTGTGTCACTGTTCACCCCACTGCAAAGGGTCTTTTTTTATTTTTTGTGCTGGAAAACGAAGATTTTTGCTGCTTTTCCTCTCCGCCTTCCCTCTCTTCTTTTTTCTTTTTTTGTAGATCTGCTCTACCTTTCGCTCTCTCCTTCACCTGTCCAGAACGGACAAACCTGGCCTTTTGCAGCGTCGCCCCACATGGTCGCCGCTCCCTACCCTTAGTCTCCTAGTCCCACTGATCCCCTCATGGGCACCATATCAGACAGCAGCTCCAAATTCCCTGCATCTACACACAGAACCTGTCTTCACCCCTAACCACCTCACTCGCATCGACACACCCTGAGCCGTGATGGAGTCCAAAGATACCATGATGACAAGCATGCTGACCAAGGACAAGCAGGAGTACGAGGAGGACAAAGGGAGCAAGCAGCCGGAGGCCCAGGAGGAGGAGCCGCATGAAAACGCCAACCTGCCCTTAGTTGATGGCTTTGCAGACAGAGGACCCAAGAGCGTGGTCTCCGGCTCGGGTCAGCAGGTGTCGAACGGCTTCACAACATCCACCCCTCAGAGTCCCAGAGAGGCGCTGGGCACTGCGGTGGGTGCCGTGGGTATGCCGCCCACCTCCGGAGGGGACACCGGGGCCTCAGCGCCATTCGGAGGCCTAAGAACTCTGGTGGTCCAGCAAACTAGCCTGGACAGGCCCAGGGAGACCTGGAGCAAGAAGATGGACTTCCTGCTGTCAGTGATTGGCTACGCCGTGGACCTGGGAAACGTCTGGCGCTTCCCATACATCTGCTACCAAAACGGAGGAGGTGAGGAGGCGGCGTGCCTTTGAAAGAGGGCAGAAAGGATTTCACTGATTACAGACGGTGTGAATTATGCAACTCGATGCACAGAAAACCAAACGTTTGGTTTGATTCATTTCTTAGTGGAGATAAATAAAGATTGGCTGTGCAGATAGGTTAAAACAGACATGTCCAAAGCCCGGGCCCACTGGCCAAATACGGCCTGCGTTTAAATTTGTTGTTGTTACGAAGTAATATGTGGCCTTCAGCACTTTCTAAGAACTAGGATTTCTTGCTTGTGATTGGCTAAATTAGGCAATGAGCCGTTGTCAGCCTTTGGGGCAACAACCTATGGCCTCCTAGATCTTCGAAGTCTTAAGGGCCAACTGAGAGGAACCGGTTTCTTTGTTTCTGTGATCAAAATGAAATTATTTTTTGTGTTAATTTGCTGTTCACATGATTTCAATTTAGTTTAATCGTGAACAAATGTGTAACATTTCATATGAACCCAGATTTAATGTTGGCAAATGCGTTTTTTTCCAGACAAACTTTTTCTTTATTTTATTTATAGTCTTTAAATGTGAAATTCACAGTAATTCTGGTAAAAATGCTTTTAAAATTTCTATTCTATGTAAAGACATAAAAAGTTTCCCATTGCTAATTGTTGTGCATTTAATGTTAGTTAAGATGGTGGGCCCTCACACATTCTAACCACACCAAATCTGGCCCTCTTTGCAAAATGTTTGGACACCCCTGGGTAAGAACAAGAAAGTTGCCACAACGTTGAGGGAAAAGTCACTTTCACAAACCTCCTAAACATCCATAAAGATCCACAAAGCTCGTGTGACCTCTCCTGCTCTGATGCCACACGATCTTCATCTAGCAGCAAGCAGGGCCCCCCGTTTTTATTGAATTTGCAATAATAAAACCTTTGCAATTTCCTGTGTTCTCTGTGCGGGCTCACAGAGCGAGCTGGAGATGGAGACTGGGAGGCACTCGATAGAGGCAACAGTATTAATTGTGGGTTTTATGAGAGCTCCTTTAGTCCCTTTTCTTCCCATGCTTAATAACCTGTCTCCCAGGCAGCTGCTCAATCAACCCTTATCTTTGCTTTCATGTCACAAAGAGGCACAAGCAAGCATGCGCACGCCACGCCGGTCACACACCAACGCAAGCGTGCACGCCCAGTCAGTCTATAATCAGATGGAGAGGAAGAAAGAACGAGATTTGTTATCAAACTTTTGCTCCTTACGCTGCAAAGATCCGTATGCATCCTGTTTCTTCAGAGTTCAACCTTTAAACTCTGTCATCCTGAGAAACAAAACTTTAGGTATAATCTAGCATAACATAAAATGTGTTATGATATGAATCTGAGGAAAGTTCATTCATGTCTTTTAATGCCCTTTTTTGCACTTCTCTGGTAAGTTTTTGAATGAATTGTACTCCTTAAAGTAGTTTACAGCATCGACATTTTTTAAACTCAGTTAAGTAGATCAGTAATAAAAACAGAAACTTTTACTCCCCTTATGTACATCGACTGCATTTTTATTTTTATGTATTTATTTTACATTCATTTTAAGCACAATCTAAGCAGATAATTAGGTCAAATATAATCAGTGAAATCAACCAGTATGAAGATACCTGTCAATCATTTATCCAACTTTTGTTCAGAAATGAAGAAGGTTTTCAAAGTCCGAGAAACAAGAAAAACTGGATGTTTGCTATGTTTTTGAAGCAGCAGTGACATGTTAGGGGTAAATGAACACTTTTTTCATTCTCTGTTATGAATCTAACAACACAAAAACTTTGTGTTGGATCTTCAAATCAGAAAAAAGTGGTTTTAACATCAGATATAGTGTTTCATTAAATCAACATTGTCAGTAATTTGCATCCTTAATAGGTCGTTGAAGTCTTTTTGTGACCAAAAAAAAAAAATACTGTTTGAAATATAATGTGTCCTATTTGTTTGAATTAAATTTAATTATTTATAAAAAAAAAACGGAATTTAAAACATCATAACGTGTTTCTTTTTTATTTAGATCCAAAATTATATATATTTTTACTGTTGCTCAGTACTTGAATAGTTTCTAATTTTTTAATGTTTTTTTATGGATGATTACTTGAGTAGTACCATTATTTTGAAGTAGCACTAGCCTTACTTGAGTTCACTTTGGGCTACTGCTCTGATTGATGTATATTGCTGCAAAGAGGACTAAAAATCAATCCATATGTCTGTGTAATTGTCTGTTTTCTGCTCAACCCTTTTTTTTCATCTTCACTTGTGCCACTTGTCCTGAACGCCTCCCCTCGTTTTCCCGCAGGTGCTTTTCTGCTACCCTACCTGTTGATGGCGGTGTTCGGAGGTGTGCCTCTCTTCTACATGGAGCTGGCTCTGGGGCAGTTCCATCGCAGCGGCTGCATCTCCATCTGGAAGCACATCTGCCCCATCTTCAAAGGTAACGGAGGGGGCAGAACTGCTGAGGGACCAAAAGGGTCAAAACCAAGCGGGACACGGTGGAGCATTTGAGTTTAAGACAGCTCACTTGACCTTTGTGACCTCTGAAATGTGAATGCGAAGTGTGTGGACGTGTTGTTAGATGTTCTGACTCTCTGTTATGGAAATCTTCACATTTCCATAGCAAATGCCAGAAGCTCAGAAGATTTATAATGTGTTGCTTGGAAATGTCACCCATCTAATCCACAGAGGCTTGAACGAAGACCCCCAATTAGCCCGTTCATGATTGACTGCTGTCATATGCTTTCAGATAGAAAAAATAGATATTCTTCCTAAGCTAATCAGATGAATTTGCCTAATTCTTGCAGGAATTGGCTTTGCCATCTGCATCATAGCTCTCTACATTGCCTTCTATTACAACACCATCATGGCGTGGGCCCTCTATTACCTGCTGTCATCTTTTCGGCCCACCCTGCCCTGGACCACCTGCACCAACAGCTGGAACACAGTCAACTGCTACCGCTACCTGTCCTCTGACCAAAACGTGACTTGGTCCAACTTATCCACGTCCCCCGCCGAGGAGTTCTATACGTAAGTGCATGTAAGTTGGATGTGGAAGCGTAGGGGGGGACAGACCCCAGGGCCCTATACTTGCCAGCACCCCTTTCTTTTTCAGTAATCTGAAGGCTTACAGCAGGTTTGTAAAGGCTTTGCACCGACCACTTTTCTGTTTTGTCTCAAAACAATTTTTGTGTCACTCCCTTTTTGGGGCAGCTCTAAACAGCCTCAACAGCTTCTCATTGCACCGCCTCTAAGCTTTTTCAGCGAGGCCGATTTAGGTTTTATCCACGCCAGAGTTTCCATTATGCAAGTTTAAAAGTAACAAATTCCACAACTCAGCCTGGCGCCAGAATTTCCTGTTTTCAGCATAAATCACGACGCTGCTTTATCACTCAAGGTCCGTGTGCTGAACCCGTGACCCAAAATCAGCCTTGCAGTTCACTTCAGACTTATTTCCCTTGCTTTTTTTCTGTGGGGGTTGATTGCCAAGACGCTGTGTTCTGTCCTGTACTTTACCTTGACTTGTACTCAAATGAACTTTAATTGCTGCTTTTTTCCATTGACCTTCCTAAAATTTGTTTCATTTCCAGGTTCTCATATTAAATGGAGTTAATAGATTGGGTCCTTTTTTATGCGGTTTCATCCCTGGATTGAAACCCTTTAATCTTGATTTGATTGTTTCTTTTGATTGTTTATTTCAGGCATTAATTGTAGACAATGCAACAAATAATCACACAGATACGTTAAACACATTTCAGGAATAAAGAATAATGGAAAGCGCCCTATATCAAGAAATTAACAAAAAAAACAATTTTTTAAAGATGTTTTTACACCCTTTGTGGCAAATGCTTTGCAATATCATTTTTCATATAGATAGTATCAATTTTGATTCTTTGGGTGAATTGGTAAGTTTTTTTACAGCAATGTTAGAATAAAATCCCAAAATTCTGACATGAGTGTTTAGGAAAAAAGCCATTTATTTACCCCCTGTCTCAAATTTGATCCACACATTTTGACATGTTGCAACTGTTTATAAATAATACATTATCAACTTTTTTTTTGCATTATTCCAATCCAGCAAGTAGTTATTTAAAAATGGACTAACAATAGATGAGTCATTCTCTCCATAGGCATAAAGTTAAAAAAAAATTAAGTTAAACTTTGCCTGCAGAGTATTTTTGAGATTTTATGGAAAAAAACATTTTGAGATCCGGAGGAAAAGCCCTTTTACTGCCCCTAGTGGAGTGGTGGTGTACTACAGGGCACAAACCATGGACCAGGTTCAATACAATAAGTTTTTAAGGAACACTTTAATCATGCTAATGACATAGGGGTTTTAGAAATGCTTATCAAATACGATATAGATGGTTAGGGTTAAAGTTTAAGCAGCCCATTTCTCAAGCCTACCTTCTCCCCAGCATTTTCTCTTACCTTCTTTGTATGGTCATTTTACCGATGCACTCATAATCCTGTGTTTATATCTGCATGTCTGCCCCCCAAAACTGTCCTCTCGCTCCAAATCTGGCTCTCATTGGGTACTTTTGCAGTCGCCAGGTGTTGCAGGTCCACCTCTCATCAGGTCTGCACCAGCTGGGCTCTGTCAGCTGGCAACTGGCTCTCTGTCTGCTCTTCATCTTCACCATTGTTTATTTCAGTATCTGGAAAGGGGTCAAGACGTCTGGAAAGGTAACTAACGGGGCCCCTGCAAGGCCAATGCAGATGATGCATGTTAAACACTCCCTCTGATCATCTTAGAATTTATTGTAAACACATCCCAATGATCTTTTTGTTATGATCGGCTGTTTTTAGCCAAAATCTAAAAACCTGTGTCGTTTTCTGGAACAAAGTTTCTGCAGAGCGTTTCATCAGAAATTAATCTCCGAGTTGTGGGCGGGATCGTTGGTACAGACCAGCCCCCCCCCCCCCCCCATTCCCCCAGGTTGTGGCCCGCCCAGTGTATTTTCTATGTCACAAATACGTTCTTTTTAAACTGCATGTTTTTATCTGCTTCTGATTCACAGCAACTCAAATAAAGAAATACTTAGAAACACAGTTTATGATTATTATTCTATGTGTCCTCCACCATGAAGAAAAAAAATATTACAAGAACATATTAAAAACACCAAATCAACAATTATCATTAGAGTGGGTCTTTAAATCTGATTGAGCAGGTCTGCAATCTAGCTTCTTGTGCATCTTAAGCTAAAAAGGAAGTTTAAAAAATGTCAACATTTTCTTTATTTCCTACTAGGTGGTATGGGTGACAGCCACATTTCCATATCTGGTTCTCCTGATTCTGCTCATTCGAGGGGCCACTCTACCTGGGGCCTGGAGAGGCGTGGTCTTCTATCTCAAGCCAGACTGGCAGAAACTACTCAGCACCACAGTGAGCCTATTATCTCTTGCATTCTCAGTCATCTTCCTCTTTTTCCTTTGCAAATCCTGTCTTCTCCCGAGCCTCACTATTAATCAGTGTTGGCTGCTTTTACGCCCTCACAGGTGTGGATAGACGCAGCCGCTCAGATCTTTTTCTCCCTGGGTCCGGGCTTCGGCGTGCTTCTCGCCTTCGCCAGCTACAATCCATTTCACAACAACTGCTACAAGTAAGAGCAGGACTGATGGACCAGGACGTACTTACACACATATCCATCCGCCTGCTATTCTGCCTTGGCTTCCTCCTCAAACCTTTATTTTTTATTCCTCTCAGGGATGCACTGGTCACCAGCTCGGTGAATTGCCTGACCAGCTTTCTGTCAGGCTTTGTCATCTTCACAGTGCTGGGATACATGGCAGAAATGCGGCAGCAGAACGTTGATGTTGTGGCCAAGGATGCAGGTACTGTGCCTGTCTGGATCTCAGTTTGCTGTGGTCACGTTCATTAATTCAGAAAAAAAACGTCTGATTTTCATTAAGTGTCACACACATTAAAGATGAATGGAACAGGATCTAAAATTTTTAATGTTTGTGGTAAAACCAATATTGAAAAAGCAGAAAGATATTTTTTTTTATTTTGCTTTTAGGTGGTAAATATAATATACCACATAAAGTCAAATTAAACTAAATATGCTTGTTTGCTATCTCAAAAAACCAAAAGATTTCTTTCTTTAGATGTTTAAACATCTTTTGCTTTAGACTCTGTAAAAATATCCTTTTTGGCTTCTTCACAAGTTTTAATGATAAATTCTGTATCTTTTTGTGTTATAACTATTTTTTATCCATCCAGGCCCCAGTCTGTTGTTCATCATTTATGCAGAAGCCATCGCGAACATGCCTGCAGCCACGTTCTTCGCCATCATCTTCTTCCTCATGATCATAATGTTGGGTCTGGACAGCACGGTTAGTAGGCCGACTGCACTCTGACAGACCAAAGGGAAAAAACAACAGCTTTTGCCCTGTCATCCTTGTATTTGCTTTCTCATATTTTACATCGAGATGTTTGTCTGATATTTCTCGGCCTTGCCTTTCTGAATACAAGCAGATAAAAACAATGTTGTGGGAGTTTGTGATTCCCCTCCTGTGTGCGGTCTCAGTAAGTTATCAGTTATCAGGCAGCGAGCTGGAGACCCCTCTGCTTTTGTCATTCAGCGATATCATCTTGGGACCAGCATTGAGGCTGTTATCTGCCTCGACTTTATGGCTGAGGATATTACTGTGAAACGTGACGGTGTATTTGAATTTGGACTTGCTTACCATTTCCTTCTGACTTACCAAAGGCGTGTATGTTGACAGGAGGCCTTAAGTCCCTCTCTGTTTTCAGTGGTCTTTTTTTTTTTTTACCTTTTGATTCCTGAATTCATTTCCAGCTGTGAAAAAAATAAAATCACTTATGTCTTTGCCTTCATGTTGATGCTAAATTAAGGTATTTTGCAGCCAATGTGGTTTAATGCCAACTTGCATCAATGGGGGCTATTGAGTTAATCATGATTATGTCGTTTTTAACTAAATCAAATATCCTATTCACCAGTAGTTCATTAGAAATTCACCTCTGAGTTGTGGGTGGGACTTTTGGCGCAGAGCAACTCCGCCCCTCTTTCCCCCTATATTGCTGAAAGTTCTCTGTCTACAAGTTCTCCCGCTAGCTTACAGCCCGTCACACCCCCAACCTGACATTACTGGTGCTAAAAAAAAAATGCAGCCCCCTTGGAAATGAGAAATAAGAAATAAAAAAATTCTTAGAACATGTTAAAAACACAGAAAAAAACATTTCCATTGGAGTGGGTCTTTGAAGCTGCTTTAATGTTTTAGTTTTGTTCATATTTTCTCATCTTTATTTACCTTTTGCCTCCGCCCTTCATCCTCTGTAGTTCATCTTCCCTCTCTGTGTGGTTTTTGTCCAGTTTGCTGGTTTGGAAGGGGTGATCACAGCGATGCTGGACGAGTTTCCGCGTCTCCTTGCTAAGAGGCGAGAGTGGTTTGTCTTTGGGCTTGTTTGCGTCTGCTACCTGGGAGCCCTGTCTACGCTCACATATGTAAGTTACGAGATTTTTTTCTTTACAACGTTGGCATTATTAGACTCAAGTTACAGTCGGTGTGTCCATTATTACACCTTGAGAAGTTTTAAAGTATCCTAAGTTGTCCAAAGATGTTTTTTTCTACAAAACGTCTGAAGAATTCACTCATAATTCCAAAAAGTCCTCATAAAAATGTGAAATATAGCATCACTGCATCATTTCTCTTCATCATAAACTCCAGAGGAGCGGTGAGTGAGGTGGGTGTGTGCTGCACTATAGGTCATTCAGCGCTCAAGGCCGGTTGCATAAACGTATTTCATAAACAGCTTGTCAGGGAGAACTCCATTTGCGGGTCTGTTTTATGTCTCAGGGAGGAGCATTTGTGGTTAAGCTGTTTGAAGAGTATGCCACAGGGCCCGCGGTCATCACCGTGGTGCTGCTAGAGGTCATCGCCGTTTCCTGGTTCTACGGTGAGTAATGATGATGAAGAGGGTGGTGGGAATCTGTGCCTATTTTGGGAGTCGGCATAATGTGATAATCCTGGCTAAAGGGCGGGCGCGGGAGCGGTTCGTTTCTGTGTACGTTTAATCACGAGGCCGAAAAATGGATCAACCGAGGTAAAGATGTTCTCTGGATCATTAAGTTGGCAGGGGTTTGTGTCTGTGTGTGTTCAAGGCACCAGCCGCTTCTGTAACGACATCCAGGTCATGCTTGGTTTCTACCCGGGGTGTTTCTGGCGAGTCTGCTGGGTAGCCATCTGCCCCTGCTTCCTTCTGGTCGGTGTCCTGTTTGGGATCTACACATTTGTCAGATTCAGAAGCAGCAGTTTCTCTAATCTTATTTTTCTTTTCACTTCTCCTACTTATCTGCTCTTTTTCTTCTTAGTTCATCATCATCAGCTTCCTGGCTTTTCCTCCGGAGGTCAAGTTGTTCAACTACACATACCCACCGTGGACAACTGTGTTGGGCTACTGCATTGGGGTGTCTTCCTTCATCTGCGTGCCGTCTTATATGGTTTACTACTTGCTGAACGCAAAGGGCACCTTCAAACAGGTGCAGACTTCTATGTTTTTGACCATCCCTTCTTTTGTTAGTCTCCTCCCATCTTCTCATTCTTTGTTCCCCAACTGACGTGTGTCCAGCAAGCAAGACGCCTGTGATCACCGTCCATACATCGTCAGTTGCCCACTGTCTCCTGCAAACTCATGACTACGGATCATGATCAAAGGAGAAAAAAACAGGGGTTTAGCCCAGAAGAGAATCCCTCAACCAACAAACTGATCACTCAAGCAGTCATCCACAGTCTCCCATGCATGCACCCACTGCTGTGTAACCAGATCAGGAGAAAGTTTTAGCTCTGCAATCATCAGCTCAGACTCCAAGTTTTCACTCCACAAGACCCATCAGATAAGATTAGTATCCGTTCCAGCTTGGGTGAGGGATGAGAGAAGGCATGATAAACCAAACCACCTTACTGTTTTTGTGAACACATGAAATAAACTGTGAGTCAGTGACTTGGTCACAATTGCCCTTACAAGTGGAAACAGGATGATTGCAGGTGAAAAATGTGGGAACCTTAAGGGGCCATGTAGGGGGCCTGCATGTAATATTAAGGTCGTTGACCAGTCAACTGCTTGGGCTGCTCTGGCCTTTGGTGACAAGACTGCGGCTTGGTGGTGGGCAGCTCCTGGGTCCTTTGGGTCCTGGCTCTATCTTTGGTCCATGTCTCTGTGCCCAGCACCCAGTGGCCCCAATAGCTGCCATATCACAAGCACACCCCATGTATGCAGCAATTGTGGCTGTCAGTGAAGAGCCAGTACTTGCACCTTACTAACGACTGAGTATAATGTAAGGACACTGTTCGACTGTATCACCCGTTCTTTCTGATGCACATCTACACCACGGAGTAGCTGTGGGGCAGAGGTAAAGCGGTCTGACTCTAATCAGAAGATAGCAGATTCAGTTCCTGCCTCACCTGCCTATTTGTCAAAGTGACCTTGGGTAATACACTGAAGTCCACATTGTGCTTGGTAATTATGGGTTGGTGCCTGTGTTCAGCAGGGGGGCCACCATCAGTGTGTGAATGGAACTGTGATGGTAAAGCACTAGGGCCTTCAAAGAAAGTAGTAAAATGTTATATACTGTAAGTGTACACCATTTACCATAAATGGTTAAGGTAAATTAGCCTCACCAATCCTACACAATACATTTATCTCACATACAGCAATGGTACGTTGCATTTTAAGGTGGCCACAGAAGCCTCAAGGGAACTGCAAGACACACCTGCTCTCCCTTTAAGATGTGGCTGCTTCTCTCTAAGACCCTCTAGGGGCCCAGACAACCCAAAAATTTGCAGCACTAGTTTGGGTCTACCCCCCTCATGAGTGCATGTGATTAAGGCCTAAAGTGTGTAAACCTCAATAATCGAATCCTCAAAAAGCATGGATCCAACTCTTTATCCTAAATTTCATGTGGTTTTATAATTTGGTATATTAAGCCTCTCTTTGTTCTCTCTTTTCTCTAGCGCCTTTTAAAAAGCATCACCCCTGAGCCCAGCAGTGAAAACCACAGAGACTACATCGTGACCAACGCAATCTGACCAAACCGGCAGAGCACCGGGAGGCGCCTCTCTCCCTGTCTGAGGCCCCCTCTTCTGGATAAACTGCAAAATTACAGGACAAGGGGGCTACCTTTCACCATCTTTGCCTATTTTCATGCTTTAGCTGTTTCTCTCCACCCTAAGACTGTTATTTTGGTTGAGTGATGCCACAGCAGTTTGTCTGCTTCATCTTGGGGACATTTTTGTCATTTTCCCTTCCAACTACCAGAGGAAAAAAAGTCCAGTCAATTTTTTTTTATTTCACCAAAAACTACAATTCCCAGAGCCCCATCCCTTTACATTCAAGCCCCAAAGGTTCTCTGTAGATTCCAAAATTACCTAAATCAGTAGGATGCAGGGGTTGGGAGATATCCAAGTTCAGAAATGCCCTCAATAGAAGATAAATTAATATTGCTGTAAGTCAGGAGGTTAGGGTTACTTCTCAAGTCACAGACACACCAAGCATGTGACGTATGTTCAAGTTCATGCTAAACACACATTCTTGAACATGTGTTAAGCACATGGTGTTCTCACTGGACAAGTGGGAAAGAGATTTTTCTTCTCTTTTTTGCTACTGTTTACTAGCGCCTGTCCGTCATCTACAGTTGAAAGGGTCTTGGTGAAAATGTCAAAGCAGTGAAAATCTTGTTAATCTTGCTCCATGTTTTTTTCATTTCACACTTCTATTCTGATATTTGAAAGACTTGACATCAAAGATTTAAACCGCAATTATTAACGTCTCCTCCATGATCAGTTTTCAAATGGTTGGCACCTCCGTGAACTAAAAAGGGAAGCAATCCATACATAGCTACCCAATCTAAGTCCCTGATGGGTCAAAGTCGACCTGGTTTAACTTTCAATGTTTAGTGGCAGCATGAGCTTTAAGTGTTAAAGCCCCAAACTTACATTTACGCCTGTTTACTTATTCTCTTCACTGGAAGTGGTCGCTTGAGGGGAGGTGGGAACGTAGCTTGAGTTCCAAAACTATTTGTGTCCATTCAGATAAATCCTTTAAACCAAGTCATTTAGAAACAATGTCATGCATATTTCCATAAAGTTACATGAAGCATTTAAAAGGCCAGATAATTCCTCTCCCCTCCTTGGTTGATGCTGTGTTTTCATATTACACTAATGAGTTATGCATATGTAGCCAGATTCAGGTATATTTTCTCTGTTACTGAAGCCAAATACCAGATCTGCTCTGTTCCTGTCTCTGAAACCTTTTCGATAGTACAGCTGTTGTGGTGCGCTGTTGACTGTGAGTCTGTCCTCATCTGGTGACTTCTTGGAGGAACGGCAGATTTGTAACAAGGTCCCCACACGGTGAAGCCCTGTCTGGTGGTGATATGGATGTGTTGTGTGTGTGTGTGTGTGTGTGTGTGTGTGTGTGTGTGTGTGTGAGAGAGAGTAAAAGGAAGGAGGAAACATAATAACAGAAAGAAGGAAAATGCTCATGAATTTGTTCTATACCTGCAATATGAGATATATGTATTTATTTTGGAATGCAGCTGTGCAGGAAGTCTGTCGGAGGGGTGACGGTCCTAAGCACACCTTGTTCTTCAGTAACTGGATCCAAATATGGATCAGAGCTAATTAGAAAAAAAAAAAAAACTTTTTTTGTTTTAAACCAAATATGTGTGCCTATGTGTGTATGAGAGTGTGTGTGTTTCCTAAAGCGGGATTTGAATTATGGCAAGCACTGTACATCCTCAAGTGTATTTACTGATCAGTCTGGTATTAATGTAATCATCGGAATACCTGTCTCCTCCCTTCACGAATGTGTGCTGTGGGGGCCCTGTTGTGTGATGTGTGTGGGTGTGTGTACAGTGATCTTCATGTGTGTGTATGTGTGCGCGTGTGTGTCGGTGATGTGATCTCCAGTTGTCCTGTTAAATGCCAAACTATCTAATGAAAAAACTCCCTCTTGCCTCTTTCTCTCTCAAACCTCTCAAACTTATGTAAGATTGATGTATGTCAATAAAAGGCTGTACTAAGAACCCTCTGTATAGAATAAAGATATATAAATATATGGGAAAAAATAAAGATATATAAACATTAGCTGTTGTCGTTTGCACTTATCATTTTAAAGTAGAAGAGCTTGCAAAAACATAAACATTTTAGTAGCTAAATAATAGTAGCTAAATAGTAGCTAAATTTTCCTTTCTAGATTGAGACTTGCATCAAAGATAAATATGAGAGGTATGCTATCCTCAATGGTGTCTTGCAAGGTGAAGAAATTACTATTATGAATCTGTACTGCCCACCAAATTAATCCCCATATTTGAACATTAAAACATTCTCTCAATTCTCTGAATTATCTTCCACCATTGCCCTGGTGGGAGGTGATTTTAACTGTTTACTTAATCCTTTGGTAGATATATATCCTTCTCAAAGCTCGCCCCCTACTAAACAAGCCAGAGCCCTATCTGCCATTTGTGACAAAATCAAACCGTGCTTTGCATGTGCTCGTGGAAGGACATGACCACTCAGAGCAGTTGCGGGGGGCACTGATCTTCTGCAGCAAACTGAAGAGTTCGGCTGACCAGATCAAATGCCTTTCAGAGGTCGGCCCTTTCTTGCAGCTGGCATAGGGAGAAGGTTATGTCTACTGTTGATCGGCAAGCCCTGAAGCCACACTGAGACTCTGGGTAGACGTGGAAGGCGAGTTGTTGCAGTCGCTCCAGTAACCTTTGTTCTTGTACAAAGTGATGACGTTGGTGTCTCACATATCCTGGAGGATGTTGCCCTGTTCCCAGCAGAGGCAGAGGAGGTCGTGGAGTGGGTGAAGCAAGAATAGTTTCCGCTCTTTAGGACCTCTGGGGGGATTCCATCGCTCCCAGTCGCCTTCCCATTGGCAAGGCAGTCGATGGCTTTGCTGAGTTCTTCCACAGTAGTTGGGGTGTCTAGCTCCTCCATGACTTGCAGGTCCGGGAAGGCGTTGAGAGCTGCATCAATTACTGTGTTTTGCGTAGCGTACAGATGAAGGTAGTGCTCTATCCATCGCTCCATCTGGTTCCCTTGATCCGTGATGACCTGGCCCATTTTAGACTTGAGGGGGGCAGTCTTGGGTCTATTGCCTTCTTAATGCCCTTGTACATTTCTCTTGCAATTCCTGTCTTTGCAGCTGACTGTACTCTGATGCAGAGGTTCACCCAGTAGGATTGGACGCAGTGGCGGGCGGTCTGTTGGGCTTTGTTAGTGGCAGTCTTTAAGGCTTGTAGTGAACTGGGGCTGGGCTTGGCCTTGTGACCCAGAAGGGCTTTTCTCTTCGCCTCAGTCACCAGCTCCATTTCCTCCCAGTGGGCCTCGTACCATTTGGCGTTCTTCCGCATCTTCTTCACGTAGGCAGTGATGGCAGAGTTGTACAAAGCAGACAGAGACAGGGCGGAGACAGGGCCACTTGGAGTCGATGGTGTCATCTGCTGTCACTCCCTTGCTGAGGGCGTCTTCCAGCCTGCTGATGAATTGCTAAGTTTACCAAGGTTGCTGGCACACTGGTGTTGATGTGCGGGCAAACCTGTCATCTTTGACTGGTGCATCCTCTTCGGCGTCATGTGCACCTTGCTTACCACTAGGGCATGATGCGTGTCACAATCTGCGCTGTAGTAACTGCGGGTGAGGATGATGCTCCGAATGTCTGCTCTTCTGGTGAAATATTCAGTTTTTATAATCGTAAATCTGACTTCAGATTCAGACTCACCAGCCATTAACCTCACTGAACGTCACTGAGTGGTTGTGTGTGTCACAAACAGGCAGAGAAAAGAGTGAGTGTGTGTGTGTGTGTGTATCTGATGAGAGAGAGGTGCCTGTGTGTGTGGAGGGGGTATCTGACCTCCAGGGTAGTCGCTGCGTTGACTCTGGCTAAGCTGCATTTGATGTGTGTATTGAGGGTGGACACTTTCCTTGAAATAAACACAAGTACAATACTTGCTGTTGTATTGTAGGGAGAGGAGTGTTTTATGGAAAATAATAAGGCTTCAATTGTGTGTTTGTGTGTGTACATCTTGGCAGGTCATTGTGTTGTGTGGCTCTTTGACTCTCACTGTCATGATCTGTGATACGAGGCAAACCCAGTTGCTGAAACCCAGAAGGAGGAGACTGGTAAGAGGAAGGTGGGTAATGAGTTTTATTTTGAAAGGGCAAACGGATCTTGAGGAAGAGAGTGACTTGACGGAGAGGAGGTTTGGGAGAAGAGCGGACTTTCAGAGTTTGTGAGACGGACTCGGTTGAGTCGGGTTGTCGGGCCCAGATTAGGAGTGAGACAAGAAAGAACTGTCAGCAGAGTAGCGGGAATTACGTGACTACGGCGAGGCTGGCGTTCCTGGCTGCGGCGTGAAGAGCGGGAGGCTGTGGCGTGACCGCAGTGTAAGGCTGTGGCGTGACCGGAGAGCTTGGCTATGGCGTGGCTGGAGTTCTTGGCAGAGGCGTGGCTGGAGTTCTTAAGGAGCGTCCGGAGAAACAGCTTCTGCTCGGGATGGTAGACGACTCTTGGTGACACTCGTGGAATAAAAGACCTGTGGCACTGCAAAGACAAGGTAAGTAAAGGATAGCGAGATAAGGAAGCCAGACGTAGAGGCCAACGAGACAGAGCACCATCAGTGTTAACGATCTGGCGACGAATGCTGGAGATGGATCTCCTTAAGTAGCAGGTGAAGAAATGAGATCAGTGCTTTATTCTTGCTAAATTCTGCTTTGAATTCATGGTAACAAGACGGGACGGAAGAGATATCGATGTCTTTGAACGCGGGAGTGTAAGTGAATGGGATGGAAGGTATAGCGGATTGTAAACAGTTAGCCTTACAGAATGCGCTCCAATTAACAATTGGCCCAGTTGAACTGTGGATTGTGAATTTTGAGCCACGAATAGCCCAGAACCACAGTACTATGAGGCGAAGTGGTAACAAAAAAACGAATGTGTTCGTGATGGTTACCTGACGTGACGAGAAGTAGGGACTTGGTGCGATAGGTAATGAAAGAAAGGTGTTGACCTCCCAAACCAGCAGCTTTGATAGGAGTGTCAAGGGTCTCCATGGGGAGAGAGAGTGGCTGGACCAGGGCGAGATCAATGAGGCTCTGCTCAGCACCAGAGTCTATAAGGTCATGGATGTCAGAAAACTTAGAGTTGAAACAGATCTTTATAGGAACATAACAGAAGTTTTTTTTGTCGACCGACTTACCCATCCGCGGCCTGTCCTCTAACCAGGGGTCGACAGTTTAAACGGAGCGAGCATTGGGAGACTTGGTGTCCAGGGTTTCCACAATAGAAACGAAATACTTCTTCTCTGTGTTTTTGGCTTTCCTCCGCAGATAGTCGCGAATGAGTTCTTCAGAAGGTTTGTGTGGAAAAGCGGATGAAGAAGGTTCTTGGGAGGTATGCTGAGGAGGATTAGCAGGAGATGTCTTACGGACAGAGTGAATACGTTCATGCTGGCGTTCTCTGAGACGAATGTCTGAGCGTAGCGCGGCTGCGACAAAATCTTCAAATGAGAGGGCCTCAGGCTGGGTACATAAATGATCTTTGATAGTTTCATTGAGGAATTCGAAGAAAATACCTTGCAGCGCCGGGTGTGTCCATCCTGCCTCCACCACCAGAATCCGAAAATCTATTACGTGGTCGGAGACAGACCGGTTACGTTGTTTTAAGTTTAGTAACTCCCTGGGGGCTTCTTCCTGTTTGCGAGGGTGATCGAACACGTGTCTGAACTAGCCGATGAAACGTTCAAATGGTAGGTGAGTGATAGGGTTGGCTGCTAAGAAGGCTTGGGCCCATTGTAACGCCTTGCCGCGGAGTGAATTAACAATCATGGGAATCTTGCTGTGATCCGTATGGTAGTATCTGGGGGCCTGCTGAAAAAGGAGTTGGCATTGCCACCCAAACCAAACAGGATCTCAACTTCTGTCCATGAACATTGAACTCACACTCCGCTCTGCTAAACTGCTCTCTGACTGACTGGACCACTAGCATCCATCCTCAGTTAAAACCACGGTTATCACACAACAAATTCCAGTTCACATAACAAGCAGATCTCACAAACATCCCCAGATCAGATCCACCAGATCCACAATTAGATATCTTCATCACATTCACACATTACCGGACAAAAAAGATAAATCAATCCATCTGCACACACACACTGTTTTAAACTTTGCTGTTTTAAACATTCGCTCTCTTTTAAACAAATCTTTTATCGTGAATGAGCTCATTTTAGACAACAATTTAGATTGCCTTCTTTTAACAGAGACCTTTCTGGGTGCTGATGCTCCTGTTGTTCTCAATGAGGCTTCCCCACTAAATTTTGACTTTTTATTTTCTACTAGGGGAGATAAAAAAGGCGGTGGCACTGCATCGATTGCTCGTGGCTCATTTGCAACCAAAACAATCACGCTACATAGCTACTCCTCATTTGAGCATCATGCATTTTCTTTTAACAGCCCATTTATTTTATGTGTTACTGTTTACAGACCACCAAAGCCTCCCTCCTGTTTTATTCAAGAATTTTCTGAATTTTTATCAGTAATACACTCCAAATATAGTAGAGTTTTAATAACTGGTGATTTTAACCTACATGTTGATAAAGATAGTGATGCTCATGCAAAGGAGTTTCTCAACCTCTTGCATTGTATGTATGTCACACAGCCTACTCACAGCAGGGGGCGCACTCTAGACTTGGTGATAACCTATGGGCTGTCCTGCAGTGTGTCCTCTGTTGTTGACATGGCTGTGTCAGATCACTATTGTATATTTTTTAATATCACCAGTTTTACTCGACAGGAAGCTCCAGAACTGTGAGGAAACGATACATAACTCCTGATGTGGCTGCAAATTTTATCAATATTTTACATCAAACTCACGCTCATATTTTACCTGCATCATGTGATTTTATGGTTGAACATTTTAACAACAAACTACAGTCAGCCATTGATGCTGTAGCTCCACTTAAAACTAAAACGTAGAAAACTAAAGCTACAGCACCGTGGAAGAACGAACCAATCAGAACCTTGAAACGTGAATGCAGGAGAGCGGAGAGGAAGTGGAGAAAAACGAAGTTAACTGTACATCGCAAAATTTTTAAAGAACAGCAAACGAGGTACAGTCATGCAATAAAAAAAGCCAGAACCCTCCACTTCTTAAACTTAATTTTACAAAACAAAAACGATCCTAGAGTTCTCTTTAAAACAATAGACAGTTTAACTAAAAGAGACTCTCAGAGGTCCTCCATAGCAGCCTCAGATGCTGTATGTGAGAGTTTTGCAGACCACTTCAGGAGTAAAATCAATGCTATTAGATCTACTCTTTTAATTCAAAAAGGTGTTGCTTTTAATGAATCTGTAGCATTGTATTTATCAGAGGAAACACTGGAAAGTTTTGTCCTGGTTGATGCTGTGGGACTTGGTCAGGTTTTCTCCCAGTTAAAGCCAACCACCTGCCTTTTAGACCCAATCCCAACATCGTTGTTGAAAACATTTTATGACTTCTTTGAGTTTGAGCTTTTAAATAGAGTAAATTACTCTCTTCAGACAGGTGTCTTCCCTACTGCCTTTAAAACGGCAGTGGTGAGGCCTCTTCTGAAGAAGAGTAATTTAGATCCAAACAACTATAACAATTATAGTCCAATATCCAACTTGCCATTTTTAAGTAAAATGATTGAAAAAAAAGTTTTAATCCAATTTAATGAGTTTTTAAATAGAAATAACATATTTGAAAAATATCAATCTGGTTTTAGGACAAACCACAGCACAGAGACGGCCCTTGTTAAAATAGTAAATGATATTAGATGTAACCTGGATTGTCAGAAACTCTCAGTTCTGGTACTACTGGATCTCAGTGCTGCTTTCGACACTGTAGATCACAGTAGTTTACTTAACAGACTGAGAGGTTTGGGCATCTCTGGTACTGTACTAAAGTGGTTTTATTCCTATCTCACAGATCGAAGTTTTTACGTAAGTATGGATAATTGCTCCTCAAGGGTTTTCGACATCAACTGTGGGGTCCCCCACGGTTCAATTTTAGGCCCACTACTATATATGTTGCCACTGGGGGACGTCATCAGGGGGGCATGGCGTTTGTTTCCATAGTTATGCTGATGACACTCAACTCTACATCGCTGTGTCTCCTGATGATGAAGAGTCGGTCAACACACTCTTAAAATGCATTTTAGACATTGAGTCATGGATGGCAGAGAACTTCCTACAGCTAAACCAGGACAAAACAGAGGTTTTAGTGATCGGTTCTGAAGACAAGAGAGAGATAGTTTTATCTAAACTAAAGAATTACAAAACTTCTCAGTGTGTGAGAAACCTGGGTGTCATTTTTGACTCTGAGTTGAATTTTATCCCACAAATTAAAAATATCACAAAAACAGGATTTTATCATCTAAAAAATATATCCAGAGTCCGCCCATTTCTCTCTCTTGCCAGTACAGAGGTGCTAATGCATGCTTTTATTACCAGCAGGTTAGATTATTGTTATACCCTGTTCTCTGGTCTTCCCAGAACAAGAATAGCAAATCTTCAACTGCTGCAAAATTCAGCAGCACGCGTTCTGACGAGGACCAGGGGGCGGGAACACATTACACCAGTTTTAAGATCGCTGCTTTGGCTCCCTGTGCAATTCAGAATTGATTTTAAAGTTCTTTTATTGGTTTACAAATGTTTTTATGGTCTCGGGCCTTCATATTTATCTGACATGATTTTAAAGTATGAGCCCTCGCGGACCCTGAGGTCCTCTGATACAGGCCTTTTGGTTACTCCAAAAGTTAAAACAAAAACATACGGCGAGGCCTCATTCAGTTTTTACGGACCTCGCCTGTGGAACAGCCTCCCAGAGAGCCTCAGGGCCGTAGAGACTGTTCATGTTTTTAAAGGAAGGCTTAAGACCTACCTTTTTA